>JAXIVD010000788.1:82578-120896 GCA_036785275.1 Cancer borealis
CACACACATTCACGCCTCTGATTCCTCTATTTATTCCTTTCATTGTTCGATTTGATGACAATGATGAAACTAGGAAGCATGGAGGATGACATATTACCTCCTCCTCCTCCTCCTCCTCCTCCTCCTCCTCCTCCTCCTCCTCCTCCTCCTCCTCCTCCTCCTCCTCCTACTATTACTACTATTATTACTATTATTATTGCAAGAGAGAAAGATTACAAAATAGATACATAAATAAAAATCAATGGTGTGTGGTATTAGAAGAACAGCGTACACACACACACACACACACACACACACACACACACACACACACACACACACACACACACACACACACACACACACACACCTTGAACCCTATCTTGGCCTTCTTGCTAAATGTCAGTCTCAACGGAAGCTGTTTTTCTATTATATCAGGAGGAGGAGGAGGAGGAGATGAGGAGGAGGAGGAGGAGATGAGGAGGAGGAGGAGATGAGGTGGGGGAAAAAATTATAATATAGATAGAAGAAGCAGGTGATGGAGAACGAATATGAAGTAAAAGAGGAGAATAGGAGAGGAAGGAGAGAAGTAGGATAATAAAGGAAGGAAGGAGAGGAGGTAAGAAAGCAGGGAGAATAGGAGTCACATAGAGAAAGAAGGAATAAGAAAGAGAGCAAGATAGAAAAACATTAAAAAAAAAGCAAGAAGGATTAGAAGACCATAAAAAAGAGAGAGATTTCGTAGATGTAATAATAGCAATAGGAGAAGAAAGAGGAATAGTAGGAGGAGGTAAGAAAGGAAGGAGGTAAAGAAGGAAAGAAGGCAATACTAACAAACATCTTTAACACCATCAACCTTACCTGTAAAGCATCTAATTACCTGTGTATCTCATCTCACCTGTACCATCACCTTTACCTACCTATGCCGTGCCACGAGTCTGTTTTGTGTTGTGATTTTGTTTAGAACACCTTGTAAGATTATGCCTCCTCATCCTACGACCCTGGCTGAGGTCCTTGGGAGGTTGGAGGAAGAGGAGGAGAAGGAGGAGGAGGATGTAGAAGAAGATACTGAGAGGGAGATGAAAGGAAATGGATAATGAAAGAAGTAGATTAGAAAATTATCACAGGAGGGAGGTAAAGCAGGAGGAGGAGGAGGGGGAAGAGGTGAAGGAGGAGGAGGAAAAAATTAGGGCTCCAAGGACGTATGTAGATAGTGCAGAGAGGAAAAATGATAGGAAAAAAGTGATGACGAACATGAGGAGAGAGAACGAGGGAGGGAGAGATAGATACAAAGATAAAGGTAATTAACAAGGGAGAGGAAGTGGAAGACGGAAGTATAAAAGCAAGGATAGAAGAGGAGGAAGGAAAGGAGATGAGGAAGAGAAACAAACAAGAGATGAGGAGAGAAGAGGAAAAAAAGAACAGGAGGAAGGGAGATAAACAGCTAATCAATGGAAGGGAAAAAAAAAAAAGGAGAGGAGGGACTGGTATTGGGTCAAGATATGTGGAGAGAAGAGCAGGAAGAAGAGAGGGAAGGGGGAAGGTGTGTGGATGATCCGTTGAGTGAAGGTCGTATAGCTTCAGCGCGGAAGTCAGGTGTCGACAGGTAAGAGTCACGTACCTGTTTCACCTCTTAATTGAAATGAGGTTTTACACGTTAGCTTGGAACAAAATATATTGACTCAAAGAAAGTGTATTTTGTAATTAACGCCAAGGTTTCAATTACACATTCTTTCTTATATACCTTTCTCTTTTTTTCTTACACGTACGAAAAGTTTAATAGAGTCTGGATGAAGTAACTTAAAAACACGTAGAATAGAAAGTCAGTCAGGTAATCTTGCATCACTAAACATTATCTAAAACTACATCTAACAACCTAACATTTCCAACCCTCAACCCTCGCTGAGAACACATAGAGAGGCGTGGCACCAAACACCGTGAGATTACCACCTAGCAGTACTCCCACTCGCTCTACCAACCGTAACAAGACATTTTCAGCGCTAATACCAACGCTACAAGCTTACTAATGTTCCTTTTGACCTGTTAATACCCTACTGACGCTGTTATCTCGTAGGAGGCGAGGCTGGGGATGTGGTGAATGCAATAGTGGCACAGCGGCCTTGACCAGTACCACTCTCACGTCCAATGTTAAGTCTGGGTGATGCTGAGAGTAAGAGGAAGTTTTTGGTAGTCGTTAAAAGTGGTGAGATAATGTTTAGTAATTTAATGTGATCTGTGATGAAAATTTGGTTTATGCAGGATATAAAGGGTGTGGGTGGAGGATAGTTTTTTTTTAAGTAGGTGACGAAGCTATAATAGTGTGTTGTGTGATGGGTGTGTGTTGTTCCGCTAGCCACCTATCTATTCAGCTTCCTCTCCCGCCCCCAACACTCCGCGAGCCGTGAGGGAAAAGGGAAGAAAAAATACAGTGTTAAAAGTTATGATTCATGGTTTGTGATTTGTATTGTGTTTTCTTATTATGTTTTTTTTTTTCAATCTATTAATTTATTTTTTATTGTAGTTTTTTTGTTCGTTTCAATATACGAAATTGTTAGTGGTAAAGCGAAAATGTTTATAGGTTTGTTAAGTACCAGAGATATATAGCCATAACATCATTATTTAAACATCACTTAAACAAAGGTAGTGATAAAGAAAAGTAAAAAAAAATATATTAATAGCATAAACTAACATGCATTTCGTTTCGTCTCAATATACAAAAAAATAAAAGATGAATAAATAAATAAATATAAATAAACTGAAAAACAACAACACTATCAGATCCCGTTCATCACTATAAATACTAACAAGTGATATCATTTCCTCATTCCACGTTCAAATAGTTATGATACCAACAACAGCTGAGGCGAGGCAACAAAATGTCTTTATAGCGGCTTAATAATAAATACATTTCTTGCCTTGCTTCTCTCACCCTTTGCGTTCCAGCCTCTTAGTGCCAACCTTGGAAGAGGAAGAGGAGGAAGGAGAAGAAGAAAGAGGGGAAGGAGAAAGGGAATAAGAAGGAAAACACAAATAATATCTTAAGCTTAAAATCTCACCTTGTATGTCTATAGTTTTCAATTGTTTATTTTGAGCATTTTTTTTTTCAATCACTACCTTTGTTTATATTGATTGATTTCTACCTGTTCATCGATTAGTTATTACCTGTGTTTGAATAGGAAGATCGTGCATACCTGTACACACACACACACACACACACACACACACACACACACACACACACACACACACACACACACACACACACACACACACACACACACACACCGTCCACCTTCACTTTTCACTCCCTCCCTTCCTCTTCCCCCCCTTGGCCATGGAGGGGGAGAAATGCCCCCCATTAATGCCCGCTCTAAAAGGGAGACTCAACCCCTCCCTCCCCCCTCCCTATCAAGGCCCTTTCTCCTCCTCCTCCTCCTCCTCCTCTTCCTCCTCCTCCTCCTCCTCCTCCTCCTCCTCCTCCTCCTCCTCCTCCTCCTCCTCCTCCTCCTCCTCGGTACTGACTCTACCTCCTCATCGTGTGGTATGTTGTCAGGAGAAGGAGGAGGAGGAAGAAGAGGAGGAGGAGGAGGAGGAGGAGGAGCTTTAGGTAGGAAGGGATTAAGTCTGCCTTTAATTATATTGTGTACATTTAGGATAGGTAATCTATATTTTTCTACTACTACTACTACTACTACTACTACTACTACTACTACTACTACTACTACTACTACTACTACTACTACCATTATGTAATCTACGGCATGCGGGGTGGTTGCACTGTGGTTGCCTGCGTGTTATTTATCTATCTCCTTTCGTACCCAGCGAGAGAGAGAGAGAGAGAGAGAGAGAGAGAGAGAGAGAGAGAGAGAGAGAGAGAGAGAGAGAGAGAGAGAGAGAGAGAGAATCATGAAAGATTATTAGCAATTTCTTAATTTTATCTTCACTTTCATCAGCTAACCTTCCTTCCTCTCTTCCTTCCTTCCTTTCTTCCTTCCTTCCTTCCTTCCTTCCTTCCTTCCTTCCTTCCTTCCTTCCTCGCTCTCCCTTCCATCTTGCTTTCATTCAATCTTTTCTTGCTACCTTCCTCTCTCTCTCTCTCTCCTCCAAACACACACACACACACACACACACACACACACACACACACACACACACACACACACACACACACACACACACACACACACACTAAAAGCATCTATACTAGCCTCTGATTGGTCCTGAAAGCCTTACTGCACATGTTCTGATTGGTCAACTCAAAATAAGCACATTATCAACACATACAAGGAGAGAGAGAGAGAGAGAGAGAGAGAGAGAGAGAGAGAGAGAGAGAGAGAGAGAGAGAGAGAGAGAGAGAGAGAGAGAGAGAGAGAGAGAGAGAGAGAGAGAGAGAAAATGTTACCATACTCCTATTAATATCAAAACAGTATTGCCAATGTAAAAATAATGCTGTACTTTTATAATTATTCCCTTGATTAAAAGAGAGAGAAAAAAAATAGAGAATACTCGTAAACTGTAAAAAGTAAAGGTGAAAAAATGGTTTAAAGGGGAAGGGAACACAATTACCTTACCATAAAACCCTTACCTGTCTTACCTGTGTTATAAAAGATGTGAAATTACCTTTGTGCCTTAACCTGTGTTCATCTATAAACAAAAAAGTAGTAGTAGAGAAGAGGTAGAGGAGAGAAATGAAAGGCCAGCAATCCTGCCCTTCTATATATACGTGTAAGGGTTGGTTGAGGTTATGGTTAGGTTAGGTTGTTACTACTACTACTACTACTATTACTACTACCCCCTCCTTCCCCCCTTCCCCAGGTGCCTATATGTACCAGTTCACCCGGACTGTCCTGGACTGGCAAGTGTCGGACTACGGACTCTGGGTTACGTACAAGAACCTGTTGGCTGCTCTAGGTGAGTGTGTGTGTGTGTGTGTGTGTGTGTGTGTGTGTGTGTGTGTGTGTGTGTGTGTGTGTGTGTGTGTGTGTGTGTGTGTGTGTTCAAAAAAGTATATGTTATCTAACCTAACATGAATGATAATGATGATAATAAATGTTCAAAAATTCTGTCATTTCCTTGTGGTGTTGTGAAACGTCTTAACATTCTTGTGAAGGTTGTGGTAACGTAACATAACGTAACATTAAGAGTCAGTAAGTATAAGTACACGTCACGAACAGGACTCAGACAAGATCAGGTACACAGAGAGTCCAAATTATATACCATATCACATATCTCTTTTTTTTTTCCTTTGACTTCATCCTTCCGTGTGTTGAAAAAGTCTTCTATTTTGTATGAGAGAGAAAAATCAGGAAAATATATGAAGGAAACGAGATAGATAGCTAAATATACATGCTAACTCTTGCCACACACACACACACACACACACACACACACACACACACACACACACACACACACACACACACACACACACACACACACACACACACACACACACACACACAGTACCAGCACCTATCACCTATACCATTCCCTCCCTTCCAACAGGCTCCCTCGCCGCTGTCCCTCTCCTTAGCGCTGTTCTCAATGTATCAGACAACGTGCTGGCCCTGGTCGGTGCCTTCTCCTCCGTGTTTGACTACGTGCTGTACGGTCTGGTTACTACGGAAACACACTTCTTTATATGGATGGGTGAGTTGTTTTGTAGTTAATATCACTGTTTACTCTCTTTCTTTCTGTCTCTTTTTTTATTTTCTTTATCTGTTTCTAGTTTTTATTATTATTATTTTTATTGTTTTGTACTTTCACCTCTTGTCTTGCGGTTATTTATTTTTTATTTTATTTTCTTTCTTTTTTCTTTGTCTGTTTATTCTCCGTTACTTCATTCTCTTCCTTCAGTCTTTTTTCTCCTTGCTCTCTCTACTTCTCCTCCTCCTCCTCCTCCTCCTCCTCTTTGTATTCCTTCCTTGTCACCTTCCCCTCTTTGTCCTCTTACTTGTTCGGCTCCTCCTCCTCCTCCTCCTCCTCCTCCTCCTCCTCCTCCTCCTCCTCCTCCTCTTCCTCTTCCTCTTCCTCTTCCTCTTCCTCTTCCTCTTCTCGCCTTTCGCCTCTTGACAAACGGAAAAAAATAGGAATGTATGTAAAAGTCAAGCCGTTATTGCCTTCGTTTGTTCCAAGTGAGTATAAATATGTTTTTTTTTTCACGTGTGTGTGTGTGTGTGTGTGTGTGTGTGTGTGTGTGTGTGTGTGTGTGTGTGTGTGTGTGTGTTTTTACGTATAAGGGTGACATTCTTTTGTTTTAGTTTAGTTCTGTTTTGATTTTTTTTTTTTTTTTTTTTTTTTTTTTTTTTTTTGGTTACTTGTGAATTATGCGAAAGAATGTTAGAAGATATTTTCATTCTATTTTATTTATTTTTTATTCTTTTTATATTAATAATGCATGGAGGTGTTTGAAATTATTTGAAAGAGAGAAGAAAAAGATTAATATTGAACTGAATGTGTGTGTGTGTGTGTGTGTGTGTGTGTGTGTGTGTGTGTGTGTGTGTGTGTGTGTGTGTGTGCGTTATTTTTTTCCCCTCATGTGCGGTATAAGCATCTCATGGTCATCCAGTTTACCTCACCTTACCCACCTTGTCCTTACCTGTCCAATTAATACAGGTGAGTCAACCCTTTGCCTCACCTGCCCAACATTACCTGGCCAAGGAATTAATCACGAAAATAATGTAATAAACTCCACCTATGAATCAAAAACAGAACTATCATTATCAACGCCATCTAGGAATCAGCTGCAGAACTCAAGTCAGAATTATAACCCTACGTTCTTTTCCTCCAGTCGTTCCCTGTTATAATGTGTTCCTTTGCCTTCCCTCCCCTCAGCCCCCGTCGCAGCTCTCCTTGTCAACTCGTGTGCCATCGCTATAAGAGCCATGATCTCAAAATACGTGGCTTCAGATGAGTTAGGTAAGTGTTCAATTTATATCTTTTATCAACATTCTTTTCAAGGTTTATTATACTTTGTTTTGTTTTTTTGACATGTGTTGCATTCTTTATTTAATATTTTTTTACGTGTGTGTATCTTTATATTTCTCAGTTTTCTTCCTTGCATTCATAATTTCTTACTAATATCACCTTTACCTACCTTCCCTCCTTACCTTTCTATACTAATCTACCTTCCCTTACTTTCAATACCTATTTCAATCTACCTTTACACCTGAAATGTGATACCTGTACCTCTATACTTTCACCTGTACTCGTTATCTGCCCACCTGTATCTATGGGCCTCTACCTGCATACCTTACCTGTGTATCTATATCTGTGAGACTAATTAATGTGTCCTATTGTGATGATTTATACCTCACACCTGCGGGTTGTACAGGTAAGAATGAGAGGTTGAGACGCAGTGGTTAGGATCGAGTTTCATTTGTTTTTTTATTTTGTGTATGGAAGATGATGGTGTTTTGTTTATTTGATAAGTCTATTAGTTCGAAATGAGAAACAGATACGCAGTGATTGAGGTCGAGTTGCATTTGTTTTTAGTTTATGTGGGGAGGAGAATGCTGTTTATTTTATTTGATAAGTTTATTAGTTGAAAATTGACACACGTTTCAATAGTTAGAATGGAATAGATGGTTTCAAATACTCGTAAAAACACAGATAGAAAATACATCAACACAAACAGCTTCAAGAATTCACAGTCCTGGAAATAGTATATAAAACTCAACTCGTTCTATTCAAACCAAAACACGACTATTTACCAAGTTGTGTAATTCTAGAACATAAAGATTTAAAAAAAAAAAAGGTAATGAAGGAGAGATGATAATATGTAGTTACAACGAAGGACGATACATAAAAAAAAATAATAAAACAGGTTGGTGTTCAGATACAAAGCAAAGGACACTGTTTGGACCATAACTAATAAAAAAAAAAAGGAATCTATAAAGGGTAGAGGTGAATAGTCCTATATATCCTACTGATTCTAAATGCACTAGATAACACGCCTCTGATCCTATCCCATCCTTAGATCCTTAGAGTCGAATCCTATATAAAACAGGATCCCAAGCACAGCATTGCAACATTAGCATCGAACCGGTTGAAGGAGTTTTTGTGAAGGATTGAGAGTGTCCTTCGAGGTCATCTTGGGAGGTTAGGTTGAAGGAGGAGGAGAAGATACTGTGGGTTTGGGGGAAGTTATAAGGGAGGAGGAGAAAGAGGAGATGTCGAGGTTTGGTGAGAAGAAGAGGAATTTAGAGGAGAAGGAGAGGATTTGTAGGAGGAGGAGGAGGAGGAGAAAGGGAATTTGTAGAAGGAGGAGGAGGAGGAGGAGGAGGAGGAGGAGGAACAACACACGAGAGACCATCTGTACCCGTTAGAAAGAGCGTAAAGAACATGGAGGGTGTGGTCTTAAACGGGGAAGCTGAGCCGAGCCGGGCCAGACGGAGAGAAAGAGCTGGAGGGAAAACGAGCGATAGAGAGTATGTAGAGAGGCGTGGTACATGGGTAAGAGAGAGAGAGAGAGAGAGAGAGAGAGAGTGTGTGTGTGTGCGTGTGTGTGTGTGTGTGTGTCTGTGTGTGTGTGTGTCTGTGTGTGTGTGTGTGTGAGTGTGTATGTGTGTGTGTGTGTGTGTGTGTGTGTGTGTGTGTGTGTGTGTGTGTGTGTGTGTGTGTGTGTGTGTGTGTGTGTGTGTGTAGAGGAATGGGTGGATCTCGCAGGAACTTGGGTGTGGCATCTGGTTTCTGATTAACTAGAGAGAGAGAGAGAGAGAGAGAGAGAGAGAGAGAGAGAGAGAGAGAGAGAGAGAGAGAGAGAGAGAGACAGAGAGACAGAGAGAGAGAGAGAGAGAGAGAGAGAGAGAGAGAGAGAGAGAGAGAGAGAGAGAGAACTAACTCACTTCCTTATACGGTTAAGACATTTACTTACACCCATAATAACAATAACACAAAAAGAATAACTAACGCCTTGTGAAATAGCTCTTGAAAAAAAACAAAAGCGAAACGCAGAGGAATGCAATGCTACGCCAGGAATTTATATCAACACAGGACAGTTAGAAGAAGTAAAGAAAAACAAAAGCAGATTAATTAACTACGATTCATCTATAGATAAAAAAAAAAAAAAGATTAACCGTTCGCAACAATAAAATAAAATAATAATAATAATAATAATGAAAAAAATATATATAGTCAACAATAGAAGTTTACTAATCTCGCCCTTCTAAACACCGTAAGTACTGTACAGAGTCAAACGAGAATCTTTATAGTGTATAGTACGTGATATTATTAGTAAGAGAGAGAGAGAGAGAGAGAGAGAGAGAGAGAGAGAGAGAGAGAGAGAGAGAGAGAGAGAGAGAGAGAGAGAGAGAGAGAGAGAGAGAGAGAGAGAGAGAGAGAGAGAGAGAGAGAGAGAGAGAGAGAGAGATGCCAGCCCTGCCCTTTCTATATTACCTCACCTCCTCGCCTCCCCCCCCCCCCCCCCCACACTCAATCCACACACACACACACACACACACACACACACACACACACACACACACACACACACACACACACACCGTTTTATTAGTTATATCTGTAATAAGTCATGTTTTTTTATGCGTTTAGTGTGTTTTATGTTAACTTTCCTCGTTTTAGTTATGAGTTTATGTTGAAATATATATAGTTTTCTTTTTTCTCTTTCTCAAGTTTTATTTTAGATTAATTTACGATTCGAGAAAGGAAGTAATATTTTCACCTTGAGTTTTTTTCTTTTTTATTATTATTAATTATTTATTTTCTCCCCGCCGTCAATTTAAGATGAATTATGATAATGATGTATATATATTATTGTGTAATGTGTGGTGGTGGAGACAGACATATAATAGTAATGATAATGATGATGATGATGATAGAATGTCTAATAACAGTGGTGATGGTGGTGGTGGTGGTAGTTGTTGTGGTGGTATTAGTGTGGTATGCAACGCGGAAATAAGTAACATGCTGTGGTAGGGGCGTGTCTGTAGTATGTGGTGGTGTGTGCATGATATGTGTGTGTCTGTGTGTGTGTGTGTGTGTGTGTGTGTGTGTGTGTGTGTGTGTGTGTGTGGCATCAGTATTACCGTAATAGAGAAAAGGTCACTTGGCACTTGGAAACACTGCTGCATATCCCTGTGTGTGTGTGTGTGTGTGTGTGTGTATGTGTGTGGAAGCTGTGTGTGTGTGTGTGTGTGTGTGTGTGTGTGTGTGTGTGTGTGGGATGACGAAAGGGAGGGGGAAGAAGGGGGGTTGCAAGGTGACATACAAGAACGAAGAGGGCATAAGAAATAACAGGAAGAGGACCTAGATAAGAGTAAGGGTAAATAACAACCTTTAAATACACATTGTTTACACACCTGAACACATCTGCAAACTCATTACCATCTCATACCTGTCTTATACTTCCACATTCTACCACACTTTGTTCCCACGCTAATCCACCACCACTACCACTACCACCACACTTGCCTACCTACCTACTTACCTGTTTACCTGTCTAGCTAACTCGTCCACCTTGCTAGCTATCCAGACATACAGACATGCATTCATCATTTATCTTCTGTAATTAACACAGATGATATAATTCGGAAAAGGTTTTAGCTGTAACGGGACCATTTATTTTTTCTTTTATTTTTTGTATTTATAAGATTTCTTTGTGTGTTATTTATTTCCTTTCATGGTGTGTTTGTAAGAAAGTATAATGAAGTTGTTAGGAAGGACGAGGTGACGAGGCAAACAAGACGTGATGGTGTTGAGGAAGAGATAGAGGACTAGAGAATATGTTACCGTTTTAGTGTGTGTGTGTGTGTGTGTGTGTGTGTGTGTGTGTGTGTGTGTGTGTGTGTGTGTGTGTGTGTGTGTGTGTGTGTGTGTGTTAATGACTATAGTCCATACCATCTGACTACTACTAAGCACTGTTGTTTTCCTTGAGACCGATAATTAAGGTTCTAGTTTTAGTTGTTGTTGTTGTCGTTGTTTTTGCATGGAGTGGATGTAGTGTAGTGATGTTTATGCATGTTTGACGGAGACCAGCATAGCATCGCCCAGTGAGAGGGAAATAATGGTTGTTTTCATTGGTTTTATTAGACAACCAAGGGTGTAATAGGGTTGAAAATTCAAGTAATCTAAAAACTTATATCAGATTCGTGTTCAGCTTGCCCGAGAAGCTATATGTACCAATTTTCATGAGATTCGGAGGTGTCAAAATTTTCATGAAAATCATCAGGGATTTTCGTCCAAATATAATGTTTTTTTAAATAACTCGAAAAGTATGAGGCTTACGTAAAATCCGTATAGAATATTAAAGATAGACCTTAAGACGCCCGTTCCTATGAGCTATAATGCAATGTAATTAGTACATAAATAAGCGATAAATTTATACATTTATATTTATCACAAATTAATTGATCTTTATTATTTTTTTGAACTAATATGGGAGCAATTAGAAAAATAATGACACCATTGGATAGAGCTTGTCAAGCTTAACAACTTTGCTTATATTCATTTTTCCTGTAGGACTAATAATTATGCAGTAAAATGGCAAAATAGTTTTAGGTCCAAATTCTGGTCGATATTTAGGGGCCACAAAATTGAAAATCCATAACCGTCACAGATGCGTGAAAATGATATGAATAAAAGTTGTAGATCTTCCAATTTACAATGGGAATAGTTGATGAAGTTGACCTGTATAACAAGCTGTATTGGGAGAAAGTGTTAAAAGAACCATTGTTTGACCTCAGCCTCCCTTGTACTGGTGTTAACAAGGCGGTGGTGTTATCAGGACGGGGGGAGAGGAGGGTCAACGCGGAAAGAGAGAGAGAGGAAGAGGGATGGGGGTGATGGGGGGCAAGAGGTGAAGGTAGCAGTGTATTACGAAAAAGTAATGAGGTTACTAAAACATATACCCTTCTCCTCCTCCTCCTCCTCCTCCTCCTCCTCCTCCTCCTCCTTCTTTAACTCCATTAGATTGCAACATAGGCCTGATTCTAGCAAAGGGAAGAAGGGGAAGGAGGTATCAAAAAAGAATTAATCCTTCCCCTTCCCTCCCATCTTACTCATTTTTTTCCCCCTCTCCCTTATTACCTCCCCTTCCTATATATATCTTCCCCCGCCCCCCCATTAAGCAATGTCAACACGTTTTTTGACCTTGCTTTTGGTCATGACTCTCTGATGGTGTGTATAGATAAACAAACATTGGGATAAGTAAGAGTGATAAAGGGTTGAGGAAGAGGATCGAAGAAGGAAAAAAGGAAGGAATAGATAGATTGAATGATAATGGGTAATTAGAGAGAATGTATTGTATTGTGTTGATGGTTGTGAGTTAATTAATGGGTGTGATAAATTGTTAATGGATAAGTAATGGAAGAAAGATGGAATGAATGAAGGAAGGAAGGAGGGAAGGATAATGAAAAGTAAGACGTAGTATGTTGGGGTGTTTACTTGTTTTTGTTTACTTTTGGGGGGTAAGATAGTTTTTTTCTCTTCTTCTTCTTCTTCACACACACACACACACACACACACACACACACACACACACACACACACACACACACACACACACACACACACACACACACACACACTCAAGGTAAGCCCAGCAGGGGTGAAATACGTAGTACCAAATGATATTCCCTTCCCTCACCCCTTCACCCCTTCATTTCTTTACTCCTCCTTCACCTCTTCTTCCATTCTCCCTCCCTATTAAAGCCTCCTCCCCCTAAACATTATTCTTTTTCTGGTACCTTCACACACACACACACACACACACACACACACACACACACACACACACACACACACACACACACACACACACACACACACACACACACACACACACACACGTTTACACAACCCTAACGAAGGAACAAGGTTGTCTGCCTGCCGTAACACACACATACACACGCACACTCACATCTCCTTTTGGGAACATTGACCAGGCGTGTGACGAAACTTTTTGGCATGTGCGTGTGTGTGTGTGTGTGTGTGTGTGTGTGTGTGTGTGTGTGTGTGTGTGTGTGTGTGTGTGTGTGTGTGTGTGTGTGTGTGTGGGTGTTGGTTGGTATGGGTGAAGGGAAAGTACGCAGGCAGGCAGACACTTACTCACTCACCCACTCATCCATTTGTGCATCCCTCCCTCCGTGTGTCTGTTCAACTATCCGTCTCTCTGTCTATCCATTTCTCTATCCAGCCATTTATTATTCATTTATTCATCCATTACTGTGTTCATTCATCCATTCATCCATTCATCCAGCTTATCAGAGTGGAAAATGTTCTCTCTTTCTATCTCTCTCGCTCTCTCTTATATCTAGTTTTTCCTTTGGTTTTTATTACTCTTCTCTCGTTCTATGCTATTTCATGACCTCAATCATAATTATAGACTTTATGACTATCACAAATGTCTCTTATCTTCCTTTTTTGTATAGATGAAATAAACGATTATGTGTAGTTATAGAGGATTGGAGGAATATGCTGGAGTTTATTGATTATTTATTGTTGTTGGTGGTGGTGATGGTGGTGGTGGTGGTGGTGGTGGTAATAGTAGTAGTTATAATTATGTTTATAGTTTTCACAGGTGAGCTATTAATTAACAGGTGGAATGCGAGACTCTTTTAACTCCTACTAACTGACCTTCAATCTATTCATCTACTTGTTTGTTTGTTTTTTCTTTATTTTTCTTCTTATATAACGACCTCCACACTGCGTAAAATAATCATGTAGTTGTTGTTGTTTTTTTTGTTTTCTCTCGTTTATTTTTAGGGTTTAGCTTATATGTTTGTTTGTGTGGTTATATATATATATATATATATATATATTTTTTTTTTGGGGGGGAGGGGCTGGACCTGTTACGTTAGGTGGTGTGGAAGGGCGTGGTGCTGTGTGTGTGTGTGTGTGTGTGTGTGTGTGTGTGTGTGTGTGTGTGTGTGTGTTTGTGTGTGTGTGTGTGTGTGTGTGTGTGTGTGTGTGTGTGTGTGTGTTGTAGTTTAGTGTAGTGTAGTGTAGCCTAATATTAAACCACAAAACACACACACACACATACACACATCATTCTCCTTATCATCATCATCATCATCATCATCATTCATCACTTTTCTTTCATTTCATATAACAATAGAAGGTCATTTACGGGCGGCGGCTGTTGGTTAGTTTCGTACCCAAGCCAAGCAAGGCGAGAGGAGGAAAAAAAAACGGTGACGAGAACAAACACGCGTTGGGAGGCATCAAGGCAATCTTCTTAACTAGAATATAATAGACGTGTACAGGATAAAAATTAGTCCTATACAGTTAGTGTGTGTGTGTGTGTGTGTGTGTGTGTGTGTGTGTGTGTTTCTCTTTTTCTCTCTAACGGGACAACAGTTTCTACTCGTACTTATTCATGATTTTCGTTATAATGAGTGTGCTGGTAAGAGAGAGAAAGTCATTTTTAATAGTTAAATTGATACAATGTTCCTCATTTTCTTGAACAAGTTTAATCTGCAGTCAGAGATAATTGGTTTTTTTTTTATTAATTAATTTATTAGTGTAATTAAACAATGCTATTACTCCATCTTTCGTTTCCATCATCGTGTGTATTATTATTATTTTCATACGTAGCGCGTGTCTATTATTCAAATATATAGCATTGCACTGGTCTATTACGATGTGGGGTTGTAATTTAGAACAGATAAAGTTATTCGTATAATGTCATCACTCCTTAACGACGCAATTATGTAGTTATATAGTTACCATTATTACGATGATTAACTACCTTGATCCTATGACATCAGCTAAACAACAGAAATAAATAAAGAACACATGTCTTATAGTAATATATACAGGTGATACTCGGTAATTGGTCCAGATTGTTTCAGTAATACGAATCAATTGGATCGTTCACTCGTGTCTCAGTGAATCATTGACCGCCATTACAGGCTATTCAGTGAGCACGTACGGAGGTGTAGAGACTAGAGACGGTTCTTCTTGCCTTGTGGTGGAAGGTAGAGACACTTACTAAGGGATAGAGTGAAGGAGAAAGGAAGTTATATTAAGAATGAACAGTAAAGAGGAATTAGTTGCCATTACAGACGTGTGGGTGAGTAAAACAGTGTTAATATATGTATGTATGTGGTTTCTTGCCTTGTGTTGGAAGCTAGAGAGAATTACTAAGGGATAGAATGAAGGAGAAAGGAAGTAATATTAAGAATGAACAGGAAAGAAAAATTAGTTGCCATTACAGACGTGTGGGTGAGTAAAACAGTGATGATATAAGTACATCCTTCCTTGTCTTGTATTTGAGTCTTGTAGAGCACCGTCAATGTAGTGTTTATGAAGGGCAAGTATCAATGTGTGGCCTGAGATGGGTGTGGGATGCAGGGTTGGGTTGGGTCATCAGCCCATCAAGGTCATATTAACTATTTACCAGACCAGACCAGACCAGTGACTCCCTAAATATGCTTGCCCCTGAGCCTTTGTTTTTTATGGATTTATTTATTAGTTTCAGTTGCCCTGCTATTCAATTTTTTTTATATCACTATTCTTTGTTTGTCTGTGTCATATATTTAGATATTTGCTGTTTAGATAGTAGTGGTGAGAACAATAGTGATTCTGTGGTAGTGTGTGTGTGTGTGTGTGTGTGTGTGTGTGTGTGTGAACTTATGAACTAAACAACTTGCAGTATAAGAAATAAAACACTAGTGATGTTCTCAAATACCAAAAATACCTTCATTCTTTATACACCAGAATGAGCATTGGTAGACAAGCATTTAACCTTCACACAGGCCTAGGGAGGGAGGTAAGGGTTAGTTTATTACAAGGACAGTCTGGGTTGGAGTGCGCGGCCTCAAGCAAATAGAATTGACACCTGTTTGTGGTTTGGGGACACTATTATGTATGTATGTATGTAGTCCACACTTATACCCACATGTAGGACCTCTGTATATTTTATTCTAATTAGGAAAATGGACTGTGTTGTAATGTATTGTAGGATGAGTTAATAAATGTGTTGCTTGTATTAGGTTTGTACTCTTAGGATTGAGTTTATAAGCTTAGTTTAGTATTTTATTTGATCATTTTCAGATATGTGGTCTTGATTTTTACCCATTCTTTACTACTACTACTACTACTACTACAACTACCACCACCACCACCACCAACCTCCTAATAAGACTCCTCATGTCCACAGGCAAGGTATCGGCAGTGCTCGGGGCTCTTGACGGCTTGATGCCAATGATCAGCTTCCCTCTCTACACAGCTGTCTACTACTCCACCATCGAGGCATTCCCAGGGGCGCAGTTCTTCTTTGGTGGCTCAGCTAACCTCCTCATGGCTCTTATCTTCATGTGAGTGGATGTGGAAGAGAGGAGAGGAGAGAGGAGAGGAGGACATACTAGTCTCTACTACTATTATTACTTTCTTTCTGTTGTTCAAAAGTTTAGATGTCTTCAAGTTAGTTAAGTATAGATTCAGTAATAAAGTCAGAAATTCAGATATAATAAGTGAGTGGGTGTGAAGGAGAGGAGGACGACATGCGAGTATCTGTTACCATTATTTTCTTTCTTTCTGTCGGTCAAAAGTTATCCTCGTTAGTTTAGTATAAGTGATATGGAGAGTTGATATCGGTTTTAGTTTGTTATTCTGTTTTGTATTTTCTTAGGAAGGGAATTGGTATTAGCATAAGTGTTGGTTTTTATTGATATTTCATTATAGTATTGAGTTCATTTTAGTTAGGTGTGTCATGGTAATATTGTGTTCCCTTATGAGTTAGAGTGAGTGTGTGTGTGTGTGTGTGTGTGTGTGTGTGGTTCAAGTGTTAGGTTGTTAATACTCCCCACTAGTGTGATAAGTTACAACCTCCTTCCACCAGTGTGTTACAACCTACAACCTCCTTCCACAGCCTCATCATGTTGTCGGACCGCACCTCCAATTACAACGTGGAGGAAGCCGTCCCGCCACCTCCTGAAGGCCCCGTCAAGGAGAAGAGTCTGGTGATCCGGAAGGACTCTCGTTGGCTGTACGAGGAAGACACCGACAACACCAATACTAAGAAGATCCGCCTTGCCACCATCCTCCTCTCCAACCTCAACTTCTCCATCGAGGTGCCAATGATGGAGCAGTCGTTAGGCAAGCCTCTCGACACCATCCAAGAGGAAGATGGGGAAGAGGAGAAAGAGGAGGAAGAGGAGGAGGTAGGACAGCAAGAGTCCAATAATGTAGGTTCAACGGAAGATCAGATTTCTGCTTCTTACGACAATGTGGCGTATGTTAATGATAGTAAACCTTAGTGTTATTAGGCGTTGAATGTGTATGTATGTATGTATGTGTGTGTGTGTGTGTGTGTGTGTGTGTATAGGGATGGTGTTATAGGTTAGACAGCCACGTGTGTAATGAAGTTGTCTGCTGTGAGGTTCTAGGTCTTGTGTAGTATTGAGTTGACGTCAGTGTTGATTTTCCATTAGCCTCCACGAAGCTCCTTTCTCCTCTTTCTGCCAGTTTGCTACATCTTGGCATAACATTTCCCCTTCCCTCTCACACCTTCCTCCGTGTATAACAGCAGCAGTTTCATGACTAGTGGTTTTGAGTGTTGTGTAGCGTACAATACAGCAAAGAGCATCTCCATGTCATTAGATCCCCAAACCCTGATGCTACTAGGCTCCGGGTTGGGCAGTTAGTGGGTGTACATACTGGCTGGTTGTGTAAGGCAGTGTTAGGACAGTATACTCTGGTGTTGAGGTATTGGTGTGTGTGTGTGTGTGTGTGTGTGTGTGTGAAAGGATTGATAGGAATACAAGGTTTGTCATAGCATGTTGGAAGTTTTTATTGAAACGAGGATGAGTAAGATGTACATAGCTTGTGTGAGTAAGAATGAGGTGTGTGTGTGTGTGTGTGTGTGTGTGTGTGTGTGTGTGTGTGTTATTGATAAGTATACATAATAATGAACATGAGTTTAAATGTTACAGTGAAGAGTTATTGGTACAGTAAAGTATGATAACCATTGCCATAATGTTAAGAGGAGGATTTTATAATTTTAGGTTATTGAAAATAGTGATAAATAAGTGGATGATGTTTCCTTGTGAGTGATTGATGTAAGAGTATTGAGTGAGTGTGTGTGTGTGTGAGTTGTTTAGAATGAGTGTGTCTTGCAGGAGGTGAGGTGAGCCCCGGGAGTGTTGGGTTGTGGTGGTGGTGGTGGTGGTGGTGATAGCAGCAGTCAGGTGGTGTGATGTTAGGTTCTTTGGGGAAGGTTTTGATAATAGTCCATATTGCCTCAGGTGAGTAAATAGTTGTGCTTTATAGTATGTCTTTAAATTTAGATGCTTAGGGGAGTTGATTGAATATCTTTAGTGCAAAATTTTTTTTTTTTAGATATAAAGGAGGTTTGGGAAAGTTAGGCAGGATAAGTAACATAAAAAGTGACTGTCTTCACAAGAATTATAAGAATAATATACAGTATTTCCTTGATTTAACAAAACAAACTTGTGCCGAATTAAATGTTTGGCCACAGATATAATGCACTAAACCATTTTTTCAGTAATTTCATTGTTTAATACAAGGATAAATGTTTCTTTAGTATCAGTTTAATTTCAAAGGCTATGGATTTTTCATGGAATTTCAGAATTAATACATATTTTTAACAAAGGAGTTCACCTCAACGAACATTCAGTATTGTATGAAAAGTCCTTTTCCAACATTCTTAAGTTGAGGAAATACTGTATGTTAGTGTTGTGCTTTAAGGAGAGGTTATAACTCAGGCAGCTGCTGGTGTTGTGGGAGGAAGCTGAATCATTGTTACATTCACAATTTTAAGATCCAGGTTGTATATGAGATATTAGTATAAGTCTGCTTGATTAACTTTTATTGGTTTTTTTTTTATAAATTTCAGTGATCATTAAATGACCAGTGTATTAAAACACTTGAGAAGTACATGTAGTACTGTACAGAGTAACCAGGAAAGGGAATGCCGGGGATCGAGCCCCTGACAGGTCACTTATTTGTGGCATGTTATCCACCAAGCCATTACCATCATCATGTCACAGGTAAAGTTTGTTCTGTATGTACATAACCAGGTGAGAGTTTGAATGATTGCAAGTATTAGTCCAACGTAAAACTTGGCTGAGGTGGTAGACGTAGATATAGATTTAGAGGCACAACCTTTAGTCGCTGTGCCTCCAACCTGGTCCTTGTAGGTGTAGAGGGAATGTAGTAGTACTTACAGACTCCACCAGTTCCTAACATGATTGGTGTAGTGACAAGTGTGTGTGGAGGTGTGTTGTGTGTGGGGGAAGCCTGTCTTGGATGTGTTGTGTAGACTTGGTCTTAGTCGGGTATTAAGGGCCGCTGTAAAGTGGTTTGCAGAGTAATGGGTCAAGTGTTCATTGTGTGGTGCTGAGGAGAATAAACACATATTCAAGAACCAATGCATCTGGAATCACATAATAGTTGAGCTTACAGTTGTCCTGGGCTGTTTGATCACGCCTGTAGGCCACGCTCCATCATTATTTATCCTTCTTCATTAACGGGAAGTGTCAACTAATCACGGTGATTGTAATTGTAATGTGGGGGGGGGGGGGAATGTGCCAGGCAACAAAAACCATATGGCACTAATCACGGTGATGAAATCCATCCATTGCCTCAACACATCACCGTTTGTACGGCACAATTGGATTTCAATGCCGTGATTAACAGTCACTCCCGCCAATCAAGATGAATAAATAATGATGGGACGTAACCTACTGGCATGATGGAATAGCAAGACAATTCTTGTGTAATTTGCCGACGCATCGTCACTCAAAGTTGTCCTTCCCCTTCAGCACCACACAACAAACACTGTTCCCAATAGACTCACAACTACCAGCCATTCCTGAATCACATCTGATCAGCCATCACAGGCTTACACCATTCCATTCTCTAGTATTAATGCATCACATCAAAACTATTGTCTCATGGATAAAACATTGCTTAAGAATAATTTGACTAGTGAATGAACACTATATTGTGTAACCATAAAGCTTCACTGTAACACTTGGTCTTGCCCCCTTCCCTCCCGGCCCCTCCTATCCAGGTCGTGGCTTCTGTTCACCACCCTCCCAAGCACCTCCTTCCTACCCCTCCTCCACCTTCTTCCTTTGCTGTCTCCCCTTCCCAACCCCAACTCCCCATCCTCCACCTTCTTCCTCTGCTGTCTCCCCTTCTCCCCCCTCTGCCCCCGGCACTCCGCCCTCTCCCCCTTCCCTGCTTTACTCTCTCCTCCCCTCCTCGTCTTACCCCGCCTGTTCTTCGGTGCAGTCCCCTTCGTCTGCCTCTCCTCCTCCTTCCTCTGCTGCCCGATCTCTCCTCTCTCTTCCCCTACCACCTGGTGTACCGATCTCCTCTCTCCCCCTACCTCGCTCACTCCTGACCCTCTTCCTTCTTCCTTGCTTCTTATGGATATGGACCCCAGTCCTTTACCTCCTGCGAACGCTCCTCCCTCAGCTATCCCTATTCCAAGTCTTATTCCCTACTGATCATGTCTCTCCATGCCGTCAACGTCCTTCATCTGATCTAACCCCTACCCAACCCTCCCCCCCACCTAGTCCTGCTACCCAACCCTACTACCCCAATAGTGCCATATGGCCTTTGTTGCCTGGCACATTTACCCCCCGCCCCCACATTACAATTACACCACCTTAACATAACAATGCACCATCCACACACTACATTCATTTTTTCTCACTCACACCAACAGTACCACTCTCCCCCTCAGACCATTTTTAACAACCATTCTTCTCTTTTATCTCTAAACACATTTGCATTGAAGCACACAACCCTCTTTGCCTCATTCACCTTTCATTCTTGTCTCATCGCTCGTCACTCCAAAATATTATTCTCAACATAACTTTTATCCGGGAGACAATAGTTTTGAACACAGTGCATCAATACTTACAGGTGTAATGAGGAGTAAGCTTGTGATAGTCAGTCACATATAGCCCATGGAGAAAGGAGGCAGAGCTCTTGAGACCAGAACCTCATCCCTCAGCTGAAAGTAAAGAGTAAGGTGCAATCCAAGGTACAATTAGGTAAACGTACAAGCAAGATGAAATCTGCCGTAATGTTTGGCAAGAGTTGTATCGGCAGATTTCATCTTAACTTCCTGGTTTGTGTTTGTTAAGGTGAAACTGAAAATGAAGAAGGTGAAGCATTTTCTGATGTCCAGTAAAATTGTATGCAAGGTATTAATAGTGGACCAAAATTATGTACATACTCATTAACTTGCAGTGTATGTAATAAAAATCCTATTTTCATGGTTGGTTTGTTCTCCTTTAGATGTAGAAACTTTTTATCAAAACTGTACATTTTCTAGTTTCATTTATTTGATTATAATTAAATATGTTTCATAAAAATGTGAGTATACCATTGTTGGTACCAAAGACTGGAGGAAAGCATGATGAAAATAATCACAGAATAATGGCAAATAATAAGTTATAAAAACAGTAGTTACCGTCCTCAAGCAGACAGACAGACAATAACAGGTTACAGGAATCATATTTTGGCAATATTTTGTCTCGGCTTGAATTTCTCTGGTTGAGTAGTTGAATAACATTTTCAAAATGGACCCTTGACCACATGCCTGGCTATGTACAAGATCATACCCCAGCAACATATACTCTACACAAAGGTGTATATATAATATATATATTTATATATATTTGACTACGGGATGAGAACAAAAGTCCTTTACAAAGTACCTCACTATATCATCACTGAAGAGCTGCGGGAGTGGTGTTATGGTACAAAAGTGATGGTTGTCTGTCGTAGCAAAAATGGTGGAAAAGCCTCACCGAGGAACAACTCCCCGATTCTTCCCAGACTTGGAATAAAACCCGGCGGCCACGACACTCCTGGGACCAACAACACTCCTAACACAATTTAGTTTGACGGGAATGGCTAAGGATCTTCTAGGCTGCACTCAAAATAATTACTGCAATAAAAAATTCACCATATTTGATTAAAAATAAATAAGTCATTATATACAGGACTATGTTTAGGAGTATTGATAAAAAACTTTACAGTTACAAATAAAACCTATTTACAACCCTCCTACTACACGATGATCCATTAAAAACCGACATGTACAAAAATGTTACGTCTGGATGAAAAACCTGTTCTCCCTCGGCTTTGTTCTGCATTATGATGAACAAGTGAGGCTGTTGTCTTCATGCCACTCAACAAAATTTTTTTTCCGTGTACACACCTATTATTGTTAATAAATCCTACATTATTTTTAAACATCTTACATGTTTACCATGAGAGGAACTTGACAGCAGCAGGTATTAAAAGTAATACTTGATACAATAATGCAAGGCTACCGGCCAAGGTGCAAACATTACAGGTGTGAATTAAACTTGGTGGCGGCGGCGGTGGTGTGCGCTGCACAGCTGCACAGCTGCACAGCCTCACCTGCGTGGAAGATGACGGCCTCACACCAACACTAAGTCATAGGAACACATACTCACTCCAAACAAGTGCAATCATCTCCAAATCCTAAACAATGTTCAGTGGCACTAAAAGTTATCCGGTCCAAATTATTTCATTTGGAGGACTGTTATGAACGGACTCTTCCTTACAAAGGCTTCACTTTCCAATATGGAAAGCTTGAGTCACTCACTGAGTAGGTCAGTGATTTCAATACTCTTTAATGGAAAGCAATCATTTCATATATTCAAAAATGTCTTGCCAGTTTAGTGTCCCTTGAGTGAGGTGAATAATAATGAAATTGAAGTTAAGTTGTTGAAGGTAAACCTGCGGCCAGACTGTTGCCCATCCCCATCCCCATCCCCATCCCCATCACCATCACCATCACCATCACCTCCCACCTGACAACAATAATGGTCACCTTCACACAGACAACACAGCTCAACCTTGGAAAATCAAGGCATCACTTCAAACAAACACTTGGAAAAGGAGGATGCCTCTATCCACGGCGTCGAGGAAGAAGGCAGTGGAACACGTTTCTCTGGGGTGGTGAGGCTGAGGCTGCGGCCGGCAGCGAGGGAGGAGTCCAGACACCACAGCGGTGATGCTGACCCAAGCCATTCATGGGAATATGAGGGAACACAAGAGTATCACAGGTCACACAAGCATCTGGCTGTGTCCATCGCCAGCTTGATGTGGCCGTGCCGCCCCACGCAGTAAGTACGTGGCTGTTGAGTCTACCATGGACGCGCATTAATATGTTTCAACACGATAAATATAAAAGGCTACCGACACCATCTCATCAGGCCTAGGGGAAGGGAGGCCCGTGACAGTTAACGCGCTAGTATGTACACAAACGCACATACACGCTCTCCTGGCTGTGTACATGCGGAAAATTATGGTACGCACTGAAAACACCAACTCATAAATTACTTAACGTTTCCAATACCCCCATGAGCAGCCATGAATGAGTGAGTGAAATGAGCAAAGGTAGGTGTGTGGGTGTGTGTGAGAGTCAGAAGGAGAATGAATGAATGAGCAGCCTAAAGGTTACCACTGTCAGCTAACTGAGGAGTGTATTCCTGGCACTGAGACAAATAGAAGTGTATACATTCAAACAACACATACATACACACACACACACACACATACACACGTGCATACACACACACGCACACACCAATCATTCACTACTACCACGGCATATGTCTTTTCACCACCTAACACTACTTGGCAAGTCGTCAAAGTTACAATTACAAAACCACACTCGTAACAATGCAAGATGATTCACAATCCACACCTCACTGCAAAGATCTATTCCACCAGCTGCCATCTCCCTCAAAAACACTCACCTCAGAATAAAAATAGTAGTTCCTGAATGAATAATATCTTTCCTGAATGTCTCAACCCAACAGCCTGTTTAATAAAGCTACCTAGAGTCCACCTAACACTGACTTCAAGAGTGGCGTAACCATCAGAGAGAGTATGACTGTTGTATATAAGTTTGGAAATATGCAGAATGGACCCTATGCAAGACATACATAACCTCACCCTGTACCACTCTCCTCACACCCCAGGAACCGAACAGAGACAGTAGGAAATAAGCACCCTTGTAAAAAAAATAATTAATAATAATAAAACAGAGAAGGAAAAATAAGACTATTGACACCAGTGCTGCCTCCAAATACATCCTCACAGCAGCAGTACATCACAAGACTAGTATTCATATATATAAAAAAAACAGCAGCATATTTAAACCGTCCTGCAAGCGACTTAATGGGAGGATACACGAGGGGGGGGTGATGGTAGGCCTTCTTGCTTGTTAATCCTTGTTAGGGCACCACCTCCGCACCCCCCCCGCACCTCCCCTTCACCCGGGCCGACCCTCCCAAGGTAGTGGTTAGTTTACCCTCGCGTGCAGAAAAAGCTGCCACTGATCCCGGCTGTTTTATAAAATGTACATAAAGTTTCGGAGTGAGTCTTGACCTCACCTGACCTGGTATTGTGTGATCATTATTAGCACATTTACACACAAGATGCACGACACACACGCCACGCACGTTACACACACGCCATGTACGTACGCACACGCCTCCCCACGCCAGTCAATGTACAAAACACCTTCCTGGAAGAGGCGAGGGATGGGTTCCAGCGCGGTGGTGAGCAGTCGGGTTATGTTGTTGTGGGGTTAAACTTGGAAAATGATGAACGTTTTATAATTGTACACCAACGAGGGCAGCGGCGGCGGCAGCGGTTGTGGTGGTGGTGGTGGTGGTGATGCACCTCCACACCTCACCTAAATGCAAGTCACTTTGATGATAAATAAAACAACTTGAGAATCACCTCCACCTCCACCACTGGTCTGAACTCCCACCCATCCTTAAGTAACACAGCACCAGCAGACAAGCCCCTCCACGCCCCTCGCCCCCGCCCTGCCCCGCCAGCATGCTAGCGGTGGAGGGCAGCAGTGATGTCCCTCAGGCCAGCCTCCACCTCTAGGAACAGCTTGTCATTGTGCTCGATGGCCCGGCCGCCGGCGCTGCGCAGCTGCCGTGCCTGCAGCTCCAGGCGGCCAAGCAACTCCCGCACGTGGAAGCGACTCTGTGGTGGCAGGGCGTCCACACAGCCTGTACACGCCCGATGGAAGGCAGACACACGCTGGGCCACCTGGATGCACGCCGCAACAGTGGCCGGCGACCCTTCACACCGCAGCCCACACACCGCTGCCTCCGCTGACTGGCCCTGCTCCTGGAGGGCTGCCTTCTCCGTGGGGGGGGAGGAGGAGCGGATGCCAGTGGGTGGAGGCGAGGTGGTGGTGGTGGTAGTGATTGTGGTGGTGGTTGTAGTAGAGGCATTTGCAGTATTGGCAGTAGTAGCTGTGGCAGTTGCAGTGGTGGTGGCAGGTGTGGTGGTGGTGGTGGTGGTGGGTGAGGCAGTGGTGGGGCTGGAAGGCTCCTTACTGACTGGCCAAGCCTCCACACTCTCCTTCTTGAGGGTGAGGACGGGCACGGGTGGCGGCCGGATGATGGATGGCGTAGCGTAGATCCCCGCTGGCTTGGGTGGTGGTGGCTTCACCCCGGCGGGCGGCGGCGGCAACTTGAAGGTCTTGCCAACGGGCTTGACAGGCACGGAAGGCTTACCATCGGCCGGCCGGGACTCACACTCACCTCCTAGTGGCGGCCACGTCCTCTTCTCAAGCCGGCCCACCTTACCCTCATCCTCTGGAGTCCTGCCAGGCACCGGGGCCTCGGGGTTGGGGTCCTTCGGGGCGCGGGGCAGGTCTGGGCGCTTGTATATGCCCGGGGCGTACTTAGGGCTGGTCTGGTTGGGGTCTGGGCGGGGCGGTGGCTTGTCACCCGCCAACTCCTGCTTCTCCCACAACTTTTTAAGGCTACTGATGCTGCTGGAACTGAACCTCTTTGCATCCTCATCCTCTCCTGCAGCCCCAGCCCTCAGCCCATCCCCAAGCACAGCCTTCACCCCCTCCCCCCCCGGCACACCCACCCCACACACACTGGACACACTCTCACTCATGGGGTCACACCGCCCATCCCTCACACCCTCATCCTCACCACCTGTGTCATCCAGGCGGGTGTCAACTGCCAACCCATTCTGCTGTTGTTGTTGTTGTTGGTCCTTGAGTGTGGTTGGTGGTGGTGGTGGTGGTGGTGTTCCTTCCTCCTGGGTGGTGGTGGATGCCTCGGCCTCCCTCACCAGGTTGGTCTTCCTGAGCCCAGCTCGCATGTCCATGAGTGCACTGTGAGGGTCTGGTGCCTCAGGGCCGGTGCCGTCCTCTTTGGTGGCAGGAGTGGCACTCACCTCAGTGCGGCGCAGGGTGGGCTTGAAGTAAATCTTGCGTTGTTCCCGTTCACCTGGACTCTTCTCAAAGGGACTCTTCACCTTCTTGAGGTTGGCCTTGAAGGGTGGGCGGTCACCCTCCTCTGTTTGTGTGAGGTGGTCCTCAGATGGTGGTCCTCCATTGTCCAGGTGGAGCGGTGGTGGTGGTGGTAGTATTGGCTCTGCTATCCTGCCTCCCTTCTGACGCAGACTTTCAAACAGTTCAGACACCAGCTGGATGGCCGGGTCCTTCTGAGTGGTGGTGGTGGTGGTGGTGGAGGTGGAAGGTGCCTCACCCAGGGGGGCTGAACTCTCCTCTTCCCTCAGCTCGGCTACAAGTTTGAGTTCCAGGCCTTCCTTGGCAGGTGGACCGGCAGGTGTTGGCCGGGGATCCTCTTCCTCCACGCTGCCATCCCGGGACACCAAGGATGCTGCATCCACCGAGGGAGGACTCACCCCACCGGGGGTGTGGCCCTCCTCACCCGCTGGGGAGGAAGGGGTCTGCTGGCCCTCAGTGTCTGCTGAGGATGAGCCGGGACTCTTGGCCGGTGCCGGGCCGGGTCTGGGCCGCCCCTTAGGGCCCGGCGGGGCAGGGCGAGGCGACAGGTTCTCAGTTGAGCGCACACTGTCACATGAGTCTGATGATTGGTCCCTGTGCCTGAGACTCACCCCAAACCTGGCAGCAGGACTGGCATCACCCGGCACCCCGGCCTCACCATCTACGGCTGCCTCCAGGCTTGGCTTGGCCCTGAGGGGTGGCCGGTCAGGCTCTGCGTCTCTGATCCGCCACCGCGTCACACTCAGTGTTGGCCGCTCCACCCTTGGTGACTCCACTCCTTCATCCTCCACCGGGGCAGCACGGTGGGGACTGGCTGCTGCCGGAATGTCTGCCCGCCGCCGGGTGCGTGGTGACGGGGCGGGACGGGGTATTGGTCGGCGCCGGGCCTCGGGGGAACAGCCCAGGGGAGGGGGCAGCTCCACCCCGCTGGGGATCAGTGATGCTATGGGTGACTCCTCCATGAAGTCCTCCGGGGGGGGTGGCAGGTCTGGGGGCGGCGGTGGGAACTCCAGGTCTGCCAGGCTGGGCTCCTTGGCGCGACGGTCCCCTCGGTGCATCTGTGGGCGGGGACTGAGGCGGGTGATGATGGGGGAGTGAGGGGGGAAGCCTCCCTGGGTGGAGTTACTTCTAATCATGGCCAAACCTCCTTTATCATCTCCGTCCCCGTCCCCCTCGTCTGCCTCCCCGGCGTGGGTGTGGTCGTGGTGGGCGGGGTCGTCGGCGGGGGGCGGCACCCCCTGTGACAGTCCACTCTGGCGCAGGGACTCCAGGTAGGCACCAATCCTGGCACCCTTGGGCAGAGTGCCGTAGCGGTTGATGGCTCGCTTCACGTTATGCACCTCCAGTGCCGCCACCGTCAAGTGCCGCCCGCCCCCCCCCAGGCCACCACTCTGGCTCTCACACTTCTCAAGGCGACCACGGCGCAGGCGCTCACCCTTAGGGTCACGCATCCCCATCGACGGCTTTTGTCTGTGTGGAAACAATGCCAAACGTCAACCAATCAGGAAGGAGGAGTCAGGAGGAAGACTATGTTATGTGTCATGTGTCAACCAAACCAAGATGTGCAAATATGAAACATGAACACCAGCAACACAACACCACCACACCACCCTACCTGAAGGATTGCAGGTGTGGTGGTTCTACCCTGAAGGTGGAGTGGGTGGTGGGCAGCCCCTGGGTGGCCGGCAGGGACTGGGCTCCTGAATCCTCGGTGTCTGGTGTGCGTTCCCTCAGTTCACTCTCACTCTCTGCGTCGTTGCTGCTCGCTAGGTCTGCCAAGTCCCTCTGGATGCCTGCACACCACCACATTGTAAGGGGAGGATGGCTACCTACCATGGCTTACTTAATAATAAAGGAAGGTTGCATGCATATTTACTACCTTAAAAGAATGTTGGATGGATATTTACTCTCTTAAAAGACTTAACTGCTGGCAAGGGACTCTTTCAAACACTATTGACTGGTTAACTAAGATTTTGAGAGATGAATAAATGTCTTAATATTTTCCATTAATTTTGACTTCTTGCAACATAGATCTTACTAAAAAAAAGGATATTCTCATTACAATCACCAATTTTTTTTGTACATTAATAACATGATATACATTCAGAGTTGAGACAAAGTTAAATATAAAACTTATCATCTGAATTATTAGGTAGACCGGATCCCACCCCATAGAAACGCCCCATAGCAACATACACCCAAGGAAGAAAACACAGTAACTAAGAATCCGTCTCTATAAACAAAATACAAGTTAGGACACCAAGGAGGAACAACAAACAACATCAAAACAACACAAGGAAAGTAAACAGAATCACCCAAAATGTGCAAATTATTGAGTGAGGAAAAATTAAAAAACACAAACGAAGGGAAGGATGAAAGGAAGGATGAAAGGAAAAATGGATGAAGGGAGGGAAGGAGGGAAGGAGGGAGAGATCCTTTGTACAGATCCTTATGTGGTGTTGTGGTTCCTCTCCCAACACAACACCACAACAACACCATCTCATTGCATTGTCAACTTAGATCATTATAGTGTAAGTTAAGTTAAGTTATATAAGTTTCAAATCATTCCTTGTGAGACTAAAATTACTATATAAACCACTGTATTATGTAAGTATATTATCATGTGTAAGTATAACCATTTGCATATATATGTTTTAAGTACAAACTATATGTCAGCTAAACCTACTATGTTTTCAAATCTAAGTCCAATTTTTTATATATTTACACAAAAGGACATTATTTAATCACTTGCAAAAGGTTTCCAGTTTCACCTCCATTTAGATCCATGTACATCAATAGATAACTTGATTAAATACAAGGTTAGTGATTATACACGACTATTATTGACCCAAGTAGATGAATATTATTGATGCAAACAGCACTAGTAACTCCCTCTTGCCTTATACACTCCACCATCAACTCCATGCACTCCCAACCCAAGGATTTCTCACTAAAACACTCCAGGCAGTAACTCCACCCACTCCACCCATGCACACACACTCCTCACTCCACTGTACACCTCCTTCCTACATAGTTAATCTACTCTCTCCACCAGAACTGTTAATAATTTCCGATGGAGGTCGTACATGCTTATCTGTATCAGCGAAACTTTATAAATACCAATAAAAGGTGAAACTTAAGCTTGTCAAAATGCATGATGAAGTTATGTGTCTATTAATGCATCTTACACTCACTAACTAACCTACATTGTTAGTTGAGCACACTCCACATTACACCTCATCTACCTATACTTACACCATCACCACGTCTACCTATCAACATTACCCTCATCTACACTCTCTCTCCACTTGACTATCTACCTCACAGGTACTATTGATTCTCCCACCTCAAACTGTCCCTCAGACAAGACAGGAGCAGAGAGAGACAGCAAGAAGGCAGAGAGAAAGGACAGGGCTCAGAGACCGGATACCTTCAAAGATTTTGTCTATACCATTGAATTCATTGAGGTCGTCAGTGGCACCTCCGGCAGGAAGCTCTTGGTCAGTGCAGGTGCTGTCCCGGAATGAACTGGAACGGAACCAGATGGAACGAGATTATTATGGAACGAGACGGAACGAGGTTGTTACTCCTGTTAGTCATTATCATACCACATCACAACCATTAGATACACTGCTGCTACTAACCTAACCTAACCTAACCTATCATTATCCTTACCTGGTCCTCTTGGGTGGTGCGGGTGCCTGCTTGCCCTTCTTGTTGGTGGCACGGCGCAGCTGGACCACTGTGGAGCGTGCCGAGAGGATGCCACCGCCTGCACGCACCTCCCTCTGTAGGCTGGGGCTGCTGCCTTCCTCCATGGTGTTGTGCTTACTCTTGCCCCGCCTGTACAAGGAAGGGAGGGAGGGAAGGTTACTGGTGTGGTGGTGGTCTTCTAAGTACTGTTAAATTAATACCATGGCTTTCCCTCTGATTTTAGAAGGAATATATTGTAATGTTTGTTGTACACACTCACATACATACACACACACACACACATACGCATACAAACACTCACTGTCTGGAAGATGAGGTCCTAGGGCTGGTGGGGAGCTGGTCCTCTCCCCCCCATGGCTGGTGGGACCCCCCGGGCGTACCCCTCACCTTCCTGCCACCTCCTGCCGCTAGCTGCTGCTCCACCTCTGTATTAACGACAAAAACATCATGGTAGAAATTAGTAATAAAGTGAAGAAATTAATCAAACTAATCTGATAGACCTTATTATACTCTACAACTGCCATTATGAATATTTGTTCTATGTATAATAATTACGCAGGAAAATTATACCGTATATTTTTTCAAAAAAATAGATTTCGTTCCAATTTTCTCAGAAGCTATTAGAGATATTGGAAATATCATTGCAGCATCTGATAGACCTTATTAAACTCTACAACTGTCATTATAAATATTTGTTCTATGTATAATAATTACGCAGTAAAATTAAACCGTATTTTTTTCTCCAAAAAATAGATTTCGTTCTAATTTTCTCGGAAGCTATTAGAGATGTTGGAAATATCATTGCAGCATAAAATTTACTTTATTTTCCAATTAACTGTATGAATAACTATAAAATTGTAATCACACACACACACACACACACACACACACGCGTGCACACATCAGTAATTAGGTATATGTTAGTTATGGACAGAATCACTGTTCAGCACACCCAGTGACAGAAACCACCATACGCCACTGCCACCCACACGTACACACATACACACACACACACACACACACGTACCCTCGGTGATAGAGGTCTCCTGAAACATAGTCTCGAGTGCGTGGTGGATGTGTGAGAAGGTTGGTCGGTCTCCTGGACTCCACAACCAACACTGCTTCATCAACTCATACACTCGCACGGGGCAACCTTGGGGGCAGTCCATCCTGGGGAGGGGGGGGGGGGGGAAGAGGTATTATTATTATTATTATTTATTATTTATTTTTTTACATTGAAAGGTTATTGGCTAAGGGTAAACAAAAATAGGTTAGAGAAAGAAAAAAAATCTCGTTTGTTGCTTCATAAAAGTTTCAAAAAATACTGAATTAAATAAAAATAGAAAGGATGGGAAGGAGAGTTAACCTTACCTGTATCCAGACTCCAGCAGGTGATACACATTGGTCAGGTCAACGCCAGGGTAAGGTGAGACTCCATAGGTAGCAAACTCCCATAGAAGGATACCAAACGCCCATACATCAGACTGTAGGGATGAGGTCAGGTCAGGTCAGGTGGTCAGGTTAGGGTTAAGGTGTGGTAGTGTGTTGTTGATTAGAGAAATGTATTGTAGGTAATATTTTTATTTATTAATTTTTTTTATTTTTCCTTCTATACTTGTTCATTGCATTTTTCTAATCTTTTATTTTATCCTTATTGTGATTTATTTTCTACTTTTGCTATTGTTCATCCTTCTCCTCCTCTTCATCTATAAACTATCCTTTCTCATTTCCTTTTCATCCTCCTCCTCCTCTTCCTTTACCCTTCATCCTCCTCCTCCTCCTCCTCCACTACTAACTACCCTTTTCCATTCCTTCCTCTTCCTCCTCCTCCTCCTCTACTAACTACCCTTTCTCATTCCTTCCTCCTCTTCCTCCTCAACCCTTCCTAATCCTCCTCCTCCTCCTCTACCAACTATCCTCATCCCCTCTCCTCCTCCTCCTCACCTTGGTCGAGAACTTATTGTATGCCAGGCCCTCGGGAGCCGTCCACTTGATGGGGAACTTGGCGCCGGCGTGTGCAGTGTAGGTGTCGTCCCTCATGAGGCGAGCCAAGCCAAAGTCTGCCACCTTCACTAGATGGTTCTCTCCCACCAGACAGTTACGGGCAGCTAAGTCTCTGTGTGTGGTGGGGAAGAGGATGTGTTAGGTAGTTAGTTAGGTTGGTTAGTTAGTTAGTTAGTTAGATAGAATATTCCTGTCCTACATATCCAAAAATAAAGTTTGTCTAAATACCCCAAAAAAGTTTCTCCAAATCTTTCTACATATCGGGGGAAAAAAGAAGAAGTTTGTCTCACTTCTACACACACCAAAAAATCCCTCTTAACCTTCCTACTGTACCAAAAAATAATTCCCTCAAAGTCTTTTAACCTATACCAACAAATTTCTCTCTTCCTATTTCCTCTCCATTACCTGTGTATGAAATTTCTCTCCTCCAAGTACTCCATGGCTGATGCGACCTGTGTAGCCATGTATAGCAGGACCACCTCGTTGACCTCCTCGTGGCTACACACCCGCAGGTAGTCTAACAGGTTGCCTCGGGTCATGAATTCTGTGACTATGTAGAAGGGCGGCTCCCTGGTGCACACCCCTAGCAGCTGGACCAGGTTAGGGTGTTTCATGGCTTTCATTATGGCTGCCTCCTCCAGGAAGTCCTTAAGTGCCATGGTGTCCTCCTGAAGGTGTGGGAGAAAGGTTATTATTATCTTCTTTTTTTTTTATTTGTATTTATTTATTTTTATTTTTTTTACATTAATAGGATACTGGCTAAGGGACAAGAAAGATACGTGGTGAGGGTAACATAATAATAATAATAATGATAATGATAATGATAATAATAATAATAATAGTGAAGATGATAGTTTTGCATTGTATTACATGTAGTTTTATATTACTAGAACTAATTTCCTTCTTATTTAAGTTACTAATTCTTCTTCTTACGTCTAATTCTTTTTTTCTTCCTATTTTCTCTTTAACTCAATCAATAAATCTAACTTACTACTACTACAACTAATAATAATAATAATAATAATAATAATAATAATAATAATAATACCACTACCACTACTACTACTCCTACTCACAAAATTAGGTTAGGCTCAGCTCACCTTAAGAGTCTTCACGGCCACACAGATATTATACCTCTTCCACACAGCCTCGTACACATCCCCATACTGTCCTCCGCCCAGCTTGTGCTTCATGGCTATGTCCGTGCGCTCAATCTCCCATTCATCCGGCTCTGTAGGGCGAGAGGAGGGCACGACGTCTGAAATATGTGGTGTTGTTGTATATACCCTGCCCCGTTTGATAGCAATTGGAGGTTGTATGTGTGGGTGGGTGGGTGTGTGGGTGTGGGTGTGGTTGTAAGTGAGGTTGTATGTGTGTGTGTGGTTGTATGCTAAAAAAAAAATAAAAAATAATAAAAACTGTAGAAAAATGAGGTTTATATGTTGAAAAAAAATGTAAAAAAAAAATATAATGGTGTAAAATAATGAGGTTTATATGTTAAAAAAAACGTTTTAAAAAATATAATGACAAATAAATGAGGTTGTATGTGTGTGTGTGTATGTATGTGTGTATGTACGTATGTATGTTTAGGGGAGGCTATGGTATTAAGAGGTAGTATAGCTAATTTATTTTGAGGTTCAGAGATAATTTCCTACAACACCACATCTTGTAATTGAAGTAAGTCATGCATAGGGTTCTAAAGACTACTGGAAATATAAGTGACAAGACATATATATAGTCATTTATGGTACAGCATAATAAATGTTACTATAGAGAAGGTAAGGAGAGAGGGAGGCAGGCATTCGGTGAGTTTATATAGATTGTTGTAGTTTAATTCTCTCTCTCTCTCTCTCTCTCTCTCTCTCTCTCTCTCTCTCTCTCACACACACACACACACACTTAACCAGCTTCTCTAAAGATATAAACAAATGCAAATCAACTAACTAAACATATAAATAAATAAACAAATAAGTAAATATATATCATTATCCCACACACACACACACACACACACACACACACACCAGGGGTCAGGCCGAACACAGTAGGTTTGTTCCTCTTGGGCGCCGGGTAGAGCAGCTGTGTGATGAGTCCGTCCGCGTGTTGGGAGTGGTGGTGGACCAGCTCCGCCAAGGTGTTGAAGCGGAACTCAGACGACACATACAGCTGCGGAAGGAAGGAAGGAAAGTTAGGTTAGGTTAGAGTGGAGTGGGTGTGAGTGTGGAGTGTGGTTAGGTTAGGCTGTGTGTGTGTGTGTGTGGGGTGGGAGAGTGTGTGTGTGTGTGTGTGTGGGTGAGGGTGGGTGAGGTTATATGAGTGTGTGGTGAATGTGTGGTGAATGTGGTGGTGATACAGATTGAATGAGGTATGCTAAGGATAGGAGAAGGCTGGGTAGGATGTGGGTAAGGATAGATAAGGATAGATAAGGATAGGTAAGGATAGGTGAGTGTGTGTGAAGGTCAAGTATATAAAGTTATGTCATGTGTGGTATAATGAGAAGGAATGTTGTGTGTGTATGTGTGTGTGTGTGTGTTGGGGGTGAGTTAAGGGGGGGAGGGGGTGTGATGACAAGTACAGCTGCATGGGGGGCCGAGGGAGGGGTAGGGGGTGTGTACAGTCTCATGGCAGTTCAGTTAAGGTCAATATGAATAATAAGTACACACTCCTTGAACTTTACATACATACACTTTCTAGTCATCCCTAAGCACAGTTATATATTTTTTTTTTTATATTAGTGTGATATATATAATCTATCTTAAGTTATTAATCACATAGACACCCTTTAAATATCTGTTCATTAATCTAATCAAACCAAACCTAACTTTTCAATCATATATACGTCTTTTAACACCTCTTCAATAACCTAATCTAACTATTGAACTACACACATGACCTTAAGCATCTGTTCAATAACCTAACCTAACACCCACACATCCCTACCTTAAAGCCAGTGACCTTTTACCTCTCACAGCCCGTCCCTAACCCTTTGTAAGCCCCTTCACACACCCTAACACACACACACTCAAACCCATCACCTTCAAGTGTACCACAGACTAACCTAACCTAACCTTACTTAACCTAATCTAAAATTACCTAACTTAACCTAACCTAACCTTACCTAACCTAACCTAACCAAATCTAACCTATCCTAACCTTACCTAACCTTACCTAACTTAACCAAATCTAACCTAACCTTACCTTACCTAAACTAACCTTATCTAACCCAACTTTACTTACTCTAACCTTATCTAACCTAACCTAACCTTCAATTCTAGCAGAGACACACCTAAACTAACCTACCCTAACCTACTCTACCTTAATTTCACATTTTCCTGACCCTACCACACACAAACACACACATCCACCCCACCCCCCACACACACACACCTTACCTTAGAGCCATCATCCTCATTAATCCGGTAGTGATAAACCCGGCCATTATAACGCAGGGAGATGGAGCGCTGTCCTGGTGAGCTCTCGGACTCCCTCACCAAGAAGGACCCGTTGATGCCCGAGGAGAGGAGGTACTCAGCAGTGTTCCGGGATATTGGGCCGTGGTACCAGGAGTGTTTCTCTAAGGAGTTGACGGGTGTGATGTAGTTGGATGGCACCCACCCGACTTCACCCGACCCGGCATGGGCCTCGCACCATTCCCCCGACTTGTTGTAGCTGAGTACTCGGACCTGCTCGCCTGTGGATGGATGGATGTGTTAGGTTAGGGTGGTAGGAAGGATAGATGGATGGATGGATGGATGGAAGGAAGGAAGGAAGGAAGTGTTAGCCTAAGGTAATAATGGGAAGGAAGGAAGGATTAGTCTAGGGTAATAGTGTTAATAAGTAAATTTTGACTATAATAAACATTTATAATACATACATAAGAATATAATCAAGCTGCAAAAGGCCAGTTGATTTACGTGTGTGTGTGTGTGTGTGTGTGTGTGTGTGTGTGTGTGTGAGAGAGAGAGAGAAAGAGAGAGCGTGATTTTAAAACAATACAAACACAGACAAATGAGAAAGTCTGAAGTGCCTGGAGGGAGGGAGGGAGGGAGGGAGGGAGGGAGGGAGGGAGGGAGGGAGGGAGGGAGGGAGGGAGGGAGGGAGGAAGGAAGGAAGGAAGGGAGGGAGGGAGGGAGGGAGGGAGGGAGGGAGGGAAAATAATAAAGAAAAATAAATAAAGAAAAATATAAATAAAATAAAACAAAAATAAGTCTTGGATTGCAGAATAAATAACATAAAAAACGAGAAGGGAATCAACTCGACAACAGAACACAACAGAACAGCAAACAGAAAGGTTCACAAAGGCTTGGCTGTTCCCTTAAAGCAGATCAACACACCACCACCACCACCTGTCTGTGTGTGTGTGTGTGTGTGTGTGTGTGTGTGTGTGTGTGTGTGTGTGTGTGTGTGTGTGTGTGTGTGTGTGTGTGTGTGTGGTGGGAGCGTAACACTTTCTAATACACAAAGAGGTGACGTACAGCACACTAACCTAACCTAATCTAACTAAACTAAACTTAACCTAACTCAACCTAACTAAACCTAATCTAACGCTAACTTAACTTAACTAAACCAAACCTAACCTAACCTAATCTAACGGTAACCTAACTTAACTAAACCTAACTTAATCTAACCTAACTTAACACTAACCTAACCTAACCTAACCTAACAGGAAATGTAAGTTAAAAGTTTAATATTTTAGACCGCCGCAAGGAAATAAAAATTGTGTGACAAGAAAATGTATGAATAACGTGAATATAATGTATAAGACAAGACACATTCAATATATAAATGAATGAGTATTTCTTTGTTTTGAGTTTGTAATTTTATATGGACTTAATTATACATGAATAACAATGTATAAAAATAAATTAATAAAAGGTCATGATTTATTGATACGTAATATTTTTTCCCCCTTTGAAGTTTATAGACGATTGAAATATTAATAAAAAATCGTGTATGTAACTAATCTTGATAAAAATTCATAAGCGAAATAAATAGTCGTTAAAACAATAATAATTTTCACCAATAACAATAAATTTAACCCATAAATTACACACAAAACTTCACACACACACACACACACACACACACACACACACACACACACACACACACACACACACACACACACACGACCTACAACTTCTAAACTAAACTAAAAATAAACAAATTCAAACACAATATAACAATGAACATCAACTGAGTATTATCATCATTATTATTATCATTATTATTATCATTATTATTATTTACAACCAAACACAATGATTTAAACACCTATTAACTTCAGTACCATAGAACGAGCCCTTGTGTGTGTGTGTGTGTGTGTGTGTGTGTGTGTGTGTGTGTGTGTGTGTGTGTGTGTGTATGTGTGTGTGACCCCTCGCTGACCCCACATATATCAGAGGGTAGAAAAAGGTCATAAAAACACGTAAATTATTCAGTTCAAGATCTCACACACACACACACACACACACACACACACACACACACACACACACACACACACAAAGGAAGGTGAGAATAAGAAGGTATATAAGGGATAGTCATTTACCTTGCAATTAAGAGGTAAGTAAACATTGCATTAATTGACCGTGTGTGTGTGTGTGTGTGTGTGTGTGTGTGTGTGTGTGTGTGTGTGTGTGTGTGTGTGTGTGTGTGTGTAGTGGTGTTGATAGGTGATAATGATAATGATATATTTAATGATGTTAATTATGTTGTTGTTGTTGTGGTAATTATGCTAAATACTGTTGTTAATTGATTGCAAATATATACATACATACATACATACATACATATATATACATACGCATACGCACACGCACACGCACACACACTTTACTTGTGAATAATTCCGTCCACATCTTCACATGTACACAAGCACAGACCAACTGACACAGACACACACACACACACACACACACACACACACACACACACACACACACACACACACACACACATACACACACACACACACACACATGGGACTTACTGACTAGGAGAAAGTATCTACGTATTCAACAAGCACACTCTCTCTCTCTCTCTCTCTCTCTCTCTCTCTCTCTCTCTCTCTCTCTCTCTCTCTCTCTCTCTCTCTCTCTCTTTAGTCAATCAAAATGTACCTCTCTCATGTCTATTGAGTTGTGATTGGTCAGGAGAGAGAGAGAGAGAGAGAGAGAGAGAGAGAGAGAGAGAGAGAGAGAGAGAGAGAGAGAGAGAGAGAGAGAGAGAGAGAGAGAGAGAGAGAGAGAGAGAGAACAGATGGGAGAGGTAGGAAGGAGGAAAGTTTTAAGTAGAGGGGAGAGAAATGGGGGAGAAAGACTGTGAGAGAGTGAGA
>JAXIVD010000789.1:2500-7500 GCA_036785275.1 Cancer borealis
CAGCCCAAAGTACGCCCATCGCCACGTGACCAGTCAGCGCCCACGTGTTCCACCTCCTTGGTCTTCTGCCGATTACTTAGTTCAGTACATTAGTTCTTATTATATTTTTTCTCTTCATTGTGCCAGTTATTCTACATTTTTGTGTACTCCCAGTGTTTCTCTGTTTTCTTTGTGTATTTCCTCAACGTGATCACGATGTCTATCGACCAGTCACCTCGCACGCCCACACCTCAGGTTACTCTCATATCTGATAATGTCTCAATTCCTCCTTTTTCTGGTACTAACTCTGAATCAGTCCATGCCTTTGTTCGGCGAGTAGATGATGAATGCACACGTCGCTCAGCTCATTCTGATGCGGAAAAATTTGCCATTTTAAAATCACGGATTTGTCATGATCCATTTAGTCTTGCGGGAAAACTCATAAAAACCGATAAATTTCTCAGATTTTCTACATACGATGAACTCACCACAGCATTAATCTCTCATTTCTCTGGTCACTCAAAATTAGGTGCAACTCATTCCTTCCTCAAAATTGCTCAAACCCTCAATAACATTGCTCGCTCTACTCATGATGTGGATAAGGCAGAGAATATTGCATCCTCCTTAAGTGCTGAACTCACAGATCAAATGAAATCCTCTCAGTGGATCGACACAGACGGCAATATATCTTCTACTGATCTCAAACGCCTGATGTCATATTTCTTGTTCCTTGTTCAGCTCGATTCACCAACCTTCACCGTAGCAAGCGACATTAAGTTTAATAAGGAAGATTTCTCGTATGATCCGTGCAAGAAAATATCAGAGAAATCGCCACCCGTTCCTCAGCCGGTCAGTTTAGTTCAGTCCCCGCACTCCTTAGCCAAGACCCCGTTTTCTCAGTACCGAGACTCCTCCCCTAAGAGCCCATCTCCACCGTCAAACATTCATTTGTCACGTTCTGACCAACGCTCTCATTCTCGTCACCGCTCATCGTCCCATGACTCGAGGAAAGTAACGTGTTACCGATGCGAACTCAAGGGTCACGTCTCAGCGGACTGTCGCGTAATGCTTGACGAAAGAGGTTATCATAAATTCAACCGTAATGTTTTCTGCTCCCTTCATAACAGACGTGGTCACTCACTCGATGAATGTCGCCTGTACCAACAGCAAATGCAGTCCTCTCAATCTTCGGGAAACGATTCGCGCCAGAGCCTCGCACCTCCTCGGTAACACTTAAGTCCATTCTCAAGACCGCCGGCAGTAAGTCATCTCATAAACGAGTTGTATTCGCAGACACACAGACAGCTCTTCTCCTATGTGTCCCTGTTAAATCCTCCGGATGTTTCCAAGGTCTGACTGCTGACGTCCAATTAGCCTCTCACATATGCCGTGCATTTTTCGACTCTGGTGCTTCAGTTAACATCATTAAATCTCATGTTTTTGAAAAACTTTCTGCCGCCTCAAGGCACAAGATTCAGAGTTATCCACCAGACATCACCGTGAGTAGTATCTCTGGCAACATTGTCATGCCTCATAGAAAGGTCCTCCTCAGTGTCAGTTTGTCTCCATCTGAACCTTCTATCTCAGATTTTTTCTATGCCATTGATGATGTATGTTTTGCAGCTGAAATATTGATAGGATACCATACAATGTCTCACTTCAACCTCTCACTTTTCCCTTCTATTCATCAAATCGCCCAGAATGGCATCTTCATCTCTGCCTCACCCTTCCATGAGTCACCGCCTTCACCTGATGTCTACGTTGTCACGCACACGCCTTCTCAGGAATCACCTCACGTCCCTCTCTCCTCGCTCGAGACACCCTCAGTAACCTATGCTCCTGTCTTATCATCCACGCCAGCCGACTCGCCTAGCGAAGCCCTGCACAGCGACACCGACAACCCCTCTTTTCCCACAACACTGTCTGACGTCCTCTCGAACACCAGACTCAGGAAAGCTGTGTTGACCTCCTCTGTGGTAGTCACACAGACCGACCTTTGTTTGGTGCGCGTCGTCGTCAAAGGTGTGCCCCCCGGGACAGACATCTTATGTTTGCCCGACTCTGCCCGAGTGAACGGTGTCGCTCTCGAGTCAGTTTTTTCAACTCTAGACAAGGATAGTTTTTGCTGTATTGCCATTCAAAATCTCACGAATCACTCTATATCCCTTCAATCTGGCGTGACTCTAGGCGATGTTCTCCCCTATCCTGCCCCTGTCACTCCTGTCGCCTCAGCTCCTTGTCACACATCCACGTCTTCATCATCTGCCTCAGACTCTCCATTACAGCCTCCTCTTCTTGACCAGCATATTGGCAATGTCGATTTCCCTGAATCAAAACCAGATTTACTCGCCCTCTTCAGCTTTTAGATCGTGTGTCTTTCTTCCGGGTGAACCTCTGTGCAAGACCGATGCTGTTCGTCATTCCATCCACCTCACCTCAGGCTCGATACCCATCTATGTCCCGACTTATCGCATCCCACACAGCCGTTAGGACGTTAATGGACGATGCTGTCAGAAGCATGCTAGACGAGGATATCATAGAGCCAGCGGCATCACCATTCAATGCCCCGCTGTTTTTAGTCCTTAAGTCCAATGGTGAGTGGAAAGTAGTCGTCGACTTCCGTGGTTTAAACGCCGCGACGATTCCCGATCGATTCCCTATGCCAGTCTTGTCTGACCTCCTCCAGTCAATAGGTGATTCAAACAGTGTATTTTCCACCCTCGACCTTCAGTTTGGTTTCTTCCAGGTCGAACTAGAGAAAGTTCACGGCACTACACTGCTTTCACCACATCATCTGGCCAGTATGCTTTCAAGCGTATGGCCATGGGTTTATGTAACAGCCCCTTAACTTTCATGCGTCTCATGAACTCAGTTCTCTCTAGCCTCTTAGGCTCTTCGGTGTTTTGCTACTTAGACGATGTAACAGTCGCATCAAAGGACCTTCCCGAACACCTTGATACCATACCAGACGTTCTGTCACGTTTTGCAAAGGCCGGGTTAACTATAAAACTCTGTAAATGTCAATTTCTCAAGCGTGAAATCAAATTCTTAGGCCACAAAGTTGATAAGGAAGGCATGTACACTCTTGACGATAAAATTCATGCGATATCACAGTCTCCTATTCCTAGTTCTGCTGATGACGTTCGTAGTTTCATTGGCCTTGCAGGATTTTATCGGCAATTTATTAAAGAGTTCAGTAAAATCGCTCAACCTCTCACATCATTGTTTAAAAGTAACGTAACATTCGCATGGACAGACGAGTGCGAGAATGCATTCACTACCCTCAAGCAAGCCTTATGCAACGCTCTTGTCCTTGCATTTCCTGATTTCAAAAAGGAATTTATTCTTTGCACTGATGCATCAAACATCGGTATTGGTTTTGTCCTCATGCAACGGGATGAAAATGGTAAATCTCGCGCAGTTGCTTTCGCCAGTCGTCTGCTCAATGCTGCTGAGCGCAACTACAGTGTCACTCGCCGCGAAGCTCTCGCAGTTGTTTGGTCTCATCGTCATTTCAGAGACATCATACTCGGATATAAGATCCACGTTCTGACCGATCATTTTGCTGTCACAGAGTTATTCAAAGGAACCAGCTTAACCGGAAAATTTGCCCGTTGGCAACTCACTGTTCAAGAGTACAGTCCTTCATTCGCGTACATCCCAGGTAAAGCTAACTTTGTCGCTGACGCTCTGTCCCGTCATGTCGTTCCTGTCAGTCTGCTCACAACCTCACAGTCACTCCCCACTCTCGAGGAAGTCAAATCCCTTCAAAGGTCTGACCAGTTCTGCACACGTCTCATTTATTATCTTGAATCGGGTGATGCCAGTAACCTTTCAAGCTTGCTATTCTCCCCAGATTCCTTTCTGCTTCGAGACGATGTCCTCTATAAATCTAGTTCTATCATTTCTGAGGACAATTCATTACATCATGTAGCTCAGCTTGTCATTCCAGAGGCCCTTGTCCCTATTATCTTATATCATATTCATGATTCCCCTCTTGCCAGTCACCCAGGCAAAGATAGAGCATTCAAACAGGCTCAAAGATCATATTTCTGGCCTTCCATGAGGAAAGACATCACCCGTCATTGTCTCTTATGTGCTGCATGCGCTGAGCATCGTCCCTCTCTCTATCATGAGTCTCCAAACCTCCCATACCCTATCCCCTCATGCAACTTGGGACAGTTTGTCAGTCGACATTTTAAAACTCCCTTTGACGGAGAACGGTTTTCACTATTTGCTCGTTTGTATCGATAGTTTTTCACGCTTCAGTATCTTGGTTCCTCTCAAAGACAATTCTGCACGTTCAGTTGCACGAGGACTGATATATGACGTCATATGCCGGTATGCGTCTCCTAAAGTACTACTATCAGATAATGGCAGCGGATTCAACAATGCCATCCTAAAGGCTGTTTGCGAGTCATTTCAATTCAAAAAGTGCAACATTGTTCCATATTCCCCTCAAGCGAACGGTAAAGTCGAAAGAGCAAACCGTCGAATTCTCGACATCTTACGTATCATTGCCGATTCAAGCTCTTCATGGGATGATCACATTCCCCTAGTCGCATGCTCTCTTAACGCTGCGATTCACTCATCGATCAACGAGTCTCCACACTTCATTTTATATGGCTCTGATAAAAGACTCCCATATGATTTTCTCTCCTCTGATCCTCGTCCTCTGTACAACGTTGACGATTACGTCCAGAATCGCGTTTCAGCCTTCCGGCGCATTCATATGTAGCATCAGCGCGCTAAACCGCACGAAATCGAGGTTGGTAACATCGTGTTCACCAAAGTCCAAGACCGCCACCCTAACCTCGATCCTCGATTCAACGGACCTCACCGCGTAATCGAAAAGATGGCCGGTCATAAAGTAAAACTCAGAAACCTAAGTTCGGGCAATGAGAATTTTGTTCATAGAGACCATCTCAAAAGGGTCGATCGTGGTTTCGAAGTCGAATCTATCTCTCCACTACCAGAAAATGCTCCTGACAGTGTTGAAAGTCAACCACCTTCACCCCCCA
>JAXIVD010000789.1:12500-15000 GCA_036785275.1 Cancer borealis
ACAGTATTTTGATGTTTGTATTGAGAATATTTACTGGCTTGGGCAGAACAATTCTTTGGTTTAACCATAAAAAATTCTGTGCAATCCAGGATTACTCTAGTGGCAGCATATTTGGGTGGAAAACTTGCAGGCAATGTACTTTTGACTTGGTCGGCAGAAGGCCATATCAACCAGTCTTTCAGAATCTGATACAGCAGATTTATCCATGTGTTGATGATGCAGGTAACAGATCTCTTTGATATTCTAAACCAGTCTGCCAAAATTCTCATTGTCATTCCTTCTCGAATATAAACAAGAGTTATTAAATATTCATCAAAGTGATCAATTATTTTAGTTCTGCCACCTGCTCCATTCTTGAGGTCATTAATTTTTGTAGATTTAGGGCCTCTCCAATATTCAATTTTGCTTACTCTTTTCTGAATAACCTCAAATATGGATAGTAAAATCTCTTTACAAGGCAGTCCAGTGTATAACCTTATACTGTTATCACTGGAAACAATCATATTCCTGGTCCTGACTCGTCGGTCTGCCATATCATCTTCCAACTGAAAAGAAAGATATTCCTTAGTTAAAATACAAAAATATGCACTGATCACTTTCATTGTAAGACAGCCTTAATGTAACACATAAAGCGTGGCCGATGGTCAGGGATAACTTAAATGTTCAACAATGAAACCATATGTACAAGTAGTAGTAATGGTCTGCTTCCTCTGAGTAAGCTTATACACTCAAAACAAAAGCAAAAGGAAGTGCTGCATTGTATCTTCTGTTTTCCAGAAGAATGTAACTATGCTGATCTATCAAGTATCATTTAGTTGCTGTACAATGCTGAACCCATGCTACAGGTATTTTTCTTGACAATAAATCTGGGAGAGTTTCACGAACACGACTTTTTTACCCCTCTTGACTATTTATTCTAAGCCAGTGCTGCACAATATTTATTATTTGTCTGTAATATTAATGCTAACCCTTGCATTAACATAGTCATACCTCTGCTGCTTCAGTATCTTGACAAAATGCCTTTGACAGAACATACAAGGATATGAAATTCATCATGGGAAACAGACATTCTTACTAGAAAATTTACCCCAAAGTTTTAAATAAAATCCCACTCACCATAACCTGTATAGCAGCATCCACTCGAGTAGTATCGATTCTGGATGTTGAATATGTATGATCCTCATGTGATGCTGCAAAGTTCTGGGTTTCAGGTTCATCTGTACGAAAATACATAAAAATGAATTGTTTGCTCATCACAAAAAATAGCCTCTAAAGATGCTTCATTAATTTTGACCCATATAAGTATTCAGAGAGCTAGAGAACATCGAATTCACACATAGTCATAAACTGCATACTAGTCAAATAGAGTAATCACTATAAACCTACCAGTAATGGATGCTTGCTCATGAGTAACATTCTCGATCTCAACAATCATGTCAGTTTGAACTTCATGTTCTACATCCATGTAGAACATGTAGTGGGCAGTGGTGGGAACAGTAGCAGCTAGGGGGGCTGGCGTGACGTTTGCTTCTGCATCAATGACTCGTGCATTGGGTTGTGCTCTTGTCTTAACCAAACTCACTTTACTTCCCTTACTTGTCGTCTTCCACTGATTATAGCCAAACAGTTCTGGATCAGGGTGAGATAGTGATGGCCCGTTGCACCAGTTGATGAACTGTTTGGAGCAAAGAGCATGGTACTTTGTTGCTTTTCATGTGGGGCCTCTCTTGCATTTGTACTCCCACAGTCTTCTACGAGCAGCGTCCTTTTTCCTGGGAAAGACACACCATCCTTTGACTGCTGGGTCATTCTTTCGTGAAGAAGAAGTACAGTCAGCAACAGCACATGTGTAATTTGGCATAACTGTGGTTCTGGTCTTGGACTCTTGGTGGTGTAGCTGCCGCGCGCGTTTGTTTTGCTGAGATTTGAAGCAGTCGGTGTGTGACTGAGTTCGGTCGGATGTTTCGCCCCGGTACGATTTCGGTCGAGTATTTTCTTCTTTTTTGAGAATAATACTTAATGCAGTCTCCTTAGCAATTTACAGATGAAGCATTACAATCTTAGAAGACTGTTAAAAAATTGCCCCGACGAAATATGCAGCAGGATACATGTTAAAAAAACATACCGCGCTGTGACACCCGATGAGAGTATTTTGCTTCAAGTAGTTATTTCAGAGCAAAAATTGTAATGAATGTTATCTGGACGATTAGTTGAACAACAGAGGAACCTTGTTTTTCAGAATGCAGATGCGGTGCATCAATATCTATCGCTAGAGGGATTTTAGAATAATGCGGCTCTTTGCTCAGGATCACAGTAGACCAACCTCTGAATTAAAATAGCCAGCGATCACTGGAAACTCGAGAGTTTGTGGCCTCTCCTATTAGTGGAGCCCCGCAAATAAACAACGGGTGGAGGTATTTGTTGTAGTAGTAATAGTAGTTATAGTAGTAGTAGTAGTAGTAGTAGTAGTAGTAGTAGTAGTAGTAGTAGTAGTACACAA
>JAXIVD010000789.1:20000-21696 GCA_036785275.1 Cancer borealis
CCTAAGGCGGTAACACACAGTCACGCACCCTCGTAAATCTACCTCATCACACTCGTTCATCTTAGCCTCCATCTGTGAGCCTCGGAATCTTTGGCGCGGGTCCTCAGGGAGTGATGGAGTGTGTCAGGGTTGAAGGAAGCTAAGGATAGGGAGTGAAAGGGCTGTAGAGTGTGTGGGACGAAGAGATAGATGAGGGATAAAAAAAGAGGAAGAATAGGAAGGAATAAAGCGAGAGAGAGAGAGAGAGAGAGAGAGAGAGAGAGAGAGAGAGAGAGAGAGAGAGAGAGAGAGAGAGAGAGAGAGAGAGAGAGAGGAGAGAGAATATGTATGTCTATAGGGATATAGGAGTAAAAGGACTAATTAGGAGGAAGAAAAGTCAGAATAATATTTATGAAGCAAAGGAGTGGATAGAAGAAACAGATGAAAGGGAGGAAAGGCTGGATGAGAACGAGGAATAACACATAAGATGAAAAACGATAAGGACATAGGAAAAAAGTAAAAGGAGGAGGAGCAGGAGGAAGAAGAGGAGGAGGGAAGTGGCGAGTTCTTGGATATGACTGAGTATGTGGAAGGAATTCTTAGGAGAGAGAGAGAACTGCAGGTAAGTCTAGGAAGAGGACTGAGAGGATAGTGGAGTGGAGAAGAGAGAGAGGAGGAAGAGAAAAGAGGGAGAGAAGGAAAGAGAGGGAGGGAAAGGGAAAGAGAAGGAAGTGATGTTGTCTGTACTCGAGTTAAAATGATGTGCATGGAATTAAACACTTTCACAGCCAAGGTCCAGAAGGAGTATTGACATTTACCTTGATGACAAGTGTGCTACGGAGTAATACTTGCCTTGCTACCTCCTCTCTCCCTACTTTGTTTCCTTCCCTCCCTGCCTTCCTTCCTTCCTTTCCTGCAAGCATTTTTACCTCTCTCTCTCTGCTTCCCTTCCTTCCCTCTCTCTTGAATCCCTCCTTCTCTGCTTTACTTCTCTCTCTCTCTCTCTCTCTCTCTCTCTCTCTCTCTCTCTCCTCTCTCTCTCTCTCTCTCTCTCTCTCTCTCTCTCTCTCTTCCATCCCTTCCTCTCTCCCTTCCTTCCCTCTCTCTCCGCTGTCTTTCCCCTCTCTCTGTCTCTCTCTTGCCTCCTTCCATCTCTCTGCCTTCCTTCCCGCCTTCTCTTATCTCTCTCACCTGTCTCCTCCATCTCCCTCCACTATTTTTCTATCCTCTCTCCTTATTATCTCTCTTTCTCTTTTTTCTTTCTTTCAACATACATAGGAGTACACAAAAACGCACACATAGATAAATACATATATAAATACATACATAGGTACCGGTAGAGATAACATAGAAGAAAAAAGAAAAGGAAATTGCATGAAATTTTCTAAGGTCAATTATAAAATTGAAAAACGGAAACAACAATAATAATTAAATTAATCCAATATAAACCATAGAATAGAATATATAAAAATTATGCAAACCGAAATTAAAGCCTAATCAACCATAACACAAAGTAAAAACCGAAAAAAATAACGAGAAAATTAGATAAAACACCGTAATTATTTGTTTACATCCAGGAGTGTTAATTATAGCGTATTTGGCACAGTAAAGGAAGTGCTAGGAAATGACGACCTACAAGGATATAGATGAAGATGAGTGTGTTATGCCTGTGTTGCCGATAATACGCCCCGAAATACCGGTATATCGAGTTTAAGTG
>JAXIVD010000789.1:21896-24396 GCA_036785275.1 Cancer borealis
CCATTTACTTATTTCCTTCTCTTCCTAACTTGCTTCTAACCTTCCTAACCTTCTTCTATCCATCCTAATCCTGATTCCCTTCCTAAACTACTTCCCTTCCTAACCTTCTTTCCTTCCTAACCTGCTTCTCTTCCCAACCTTCTACCCTCATTTTCCTTTCAGCTTCAGTGTCAATTTTCCGTCAATCTTTTCTCACCTTTCTTCTCCCTAGTTTCCTCATTCCCTCCGTCCCTCCTTCCCTCCTTCCCTCCTTCTCTCCGTCCTTCCAATTGACGTAGACTGCAATACCTCTGATTTCCGTAAGATTAAAGACACCATCCAATATCTAGGACGAGAGAGAGAGAGAGAGAGAGAGAGAGAGAGAGAGAGAGAGAGAGAGAGAGAGAGAGAGAGAGAGAGAGAGAGAGAGAGAATCTATGGAGTAACACATTTGTGAAAGTAGGGCAACATAGGGAGGAGGAGGAGGAGGAGGGGAAGAAGATGACTGGGATGAAAACACGAGAAGAAAATACGATAATACGTGAAGAAAATAAGGAAGGAAGAAAAATAATGGAAAAAAAAAACTAATGGAATTTAGATTCCACGTAAAATTTTAATATATTCAGTATCTTTGACCTGGATTTATTATATATTTAATTTATCCAAGTTTTCCCTCGTGTCTTGAGTACCCTGATCCTTTTTTTTCTTTTCTTTATAGGTGGACTTAGAAATAAAAATATATATACTTCTAAAAACTGTCATGAAAAGGTCAAATAATGTAGACTCACTATTAATGGAAATGTTGAAATACTGCATCGTCGTCACTTCCCTGCATAACATATTACAATGTGAATGACTGAAGTCCATATTTTGTGTGAGTGAAATATTTTTTAATTGACAGTAAAACAATTCATATGCAATAACTAATTTTGTAATCGTATTTTTTATGGCCAATAAATAAATAAATAGATAAATGAATATAGTATGTGTGGAATGGATGTATAACCAATGTGTAAATATAAACAGGTGTGTATAGACAGGTGTGTGTGGATCAGGTGTGTACGTATAGGTAGCAACAACAACACACAATAGTTGTAATCAGGAGTCACGAGGAAGGGGATTCAATAGTAGGATCTGATTCCCTTATAGGAGGATATTGTGGTACATATTGTGTCATGTGTTGTGTTGATGCAGTGGTGTTGTGTTGTGTTGCAGTGGTGTTGTGCTGCAGTAGTATTGTGTTGTGTTGCAGTGGTGTTGTGTTGTGTTGCAGTGTTGTTGTGTTGCAGTAATATTGTGTTGTGTTGCAGTAGTATTGTGTTGTGTTGCAGTGGTGGTGTGTTTTTGAAGTGTTCCGAGAAGTTATTAATCGTGTTGGGTAATGTTATTTTAAGTGTTGCCTTGGTTTCTGAAGGCAACACACACACACACACACACACACACACACACACACACACACACACACACACACACACACACACACACACACACACACACACGTAAAAAGTGCGCGCAGGCGCACACATACATAGAGCTATGAATAAATGTTTCAAATGTTTCAAGTGTTTCATGCCGTGATGACGCGTTGCTACTACAGCACCATCTCGTGAGGCATAGCAACACTGCGAGCACTTTTACCAACATAGAATACTGATATAACCATTATTACACAACAGAAATATATACAAAATAAAACATAAAACGAAGAACTAAAAATAACAAAAAAAAGGATTACAAAAGGCTTTTAACATATATTTTTCTCTTTTTATTGAAACCCGTCACTCATTTTGCTTGAGTCATTCATCATCATCATCCCGTTTTCTCAAGGTTACTCCCTCATTCAGACAGACAGACACTCCTCCCTCGTCCTTCCCATTTCAGCCGCTCCGCCATTCAAGGTAAGTCGATTTAAGACCCTCCAGCATTATCTTCCTCCAACGCCTTTATCATTACACCATCATCTCTTCTACCTCGTGCTAATTAAACAGAATAGGTTAGTGATTAAGATGATATACTGTAAATATTGATAACTACGTGTGTGAGTTAGATATTTTGAGTAATTATGGACGCTGGTGCTTTAAGATTTAAATGGCGTCGGGTTAAGGAGGAATGTGAGACTACATACACAAAAATTAGCTTCCATGATCTTCATCATAAAACCTTCACCTCACATTTCTTGCGTTAGTTATACGGATTAGCTTAGTGAACAAGATGATATACTTTAAATAGTCATAATTACGCGTGTTAGTGAGATATATTGACTTGAAGTTATGGACACGTGCTATCAGACTTGGAATGAGGTTGTCAGGTGACTGTGTAAGGCGAGATGTTAGTTTCCTCGTTATTTTCACCTTAGGAAAGAGTGTTAAGGAGGAGAGAGTGTATCAGTTTACTATAAGGTAGGTAAGGGTGAGTTATACAGCCTGTATGATTGACGCTATCTTGGCTAATCTGTCTCACCCTGCTGACCACACGCTCACCTTACCACCTCACTCACGCACCCCTTCTTCCGCCCTCCGCC
>JAXIVD010000789.1:31896-51896 GCA_036785275.1 Cancer borealis
ATGTTGTAGGGAATATTATAGTGTACATTCCACATCATTGGCCTGCCATATACACCATATATCTTCTGAATTATTCATATATATGTGTTTTATGTATTGAGTTACCCCTCTTTGCTAGAGGCCAAAGCACTTGGAAATAGTTTTCTTTGTTAACTTGAAGGGGTAACAACTATTTTACTATATAATTTTTTATGAATAGGCTTCATTTTCGTATTATTATTATTATCATTACTATAATTATTAGCAATCGGTAATTTTTGGATTTTGTTAGAAAATTGCAAAAATATGGAAAAACTAGAAGAAAAAAAATTAACGGCTCTCAAAAAACTCTCAAACGGCTCTCGAGAAAGATCCGGCTCTTCTCGTTCATCTGGAAGAGCCGGCTCTATGAACCGACTCGTTCACAAAGCGCCCATCACTAGTGTGTGTGTGGGGTCAAGGTGTGAGAGCCAAGGCGTGCGATACTGCTCCCTGATCCGTTGCGGCTGATTACAGGTGTTGATTGCCTAGCTGTGGATCCTCTGGTGTGGCTGGTGAGACGCCCCAAGTTAACGGTGTTTCCCCGTAATGAAGCATGTAGTTCATGAGGGGAAATGTGTATGTGGAATGAGTATGAGGAAGGAATAAGTCAGAGACGTGTTTGACGTATCGCATCGCTGCTGCAGCTGGTTGCTATTATTAAACTTTGGATTTGAGAGAAAACTGCATTAACTATGGAAAGAATAAGAAGAGGAATCGTGAACAAAGTGTGTAAAGAGTGTGGTTTCCAAGGAAAACTAAAAGAAGGTATATGCAAAAGCTGTGAGGAGCTAGAGGACCAAGAAGGAAGGAAGGAGGTGTGTAAACAATGCAAGAAGAAGGTCAGTAATGAAGATGATGGTATTCAGTGTGATAATTGTGGGAACTGGTGTCATGCTGAGTGTGAAGATTTAAGTAAACTATTGTTTAAAGAACTACATAAAGATACTTCCATGTTATGGTTTTGTAAAAGTTGTAACCCAAAGGTGATAACATACCTAGATGAAGCAAAAAAACTGAAGGATGATAACAATGAAATGAAAAATGAACTCAGAGAACTGAAGGAAGAGAATGTAGAGGCAATGAAAAAAATATCAGCTATAGAAAATACTAGCAAGTCAGAGGATAAAAATACAAATGATAGTAACAAAGAAGTAAGGGAGGAACTAAAGATACTTAAGAAACAGATAGCATTGTTTCAGCAGAAAATTGAAAACCTAGACAAGAAATGGGAAAATAGGGAAAAGGAAATGGATGAGAGAATATTAAGGAAAACAATAGAGATTATTGAAGAAAGAGAGGATAAGAATAGAAGGAAGAAAAATTTAGTAATCTACAATATAGAGGAAGATGAAACTGTGAGTTTGAAAGATCAGATAAAACTAGACAAAGAAGTATGCATGGATTTGTTTACAAATGAATTGCAAGCAGAGGAAGTGGAAATAGTAGAGACTGTAAGGCTTGGAAAAAAGCAGGAATTAGATGGTGAAGAAAATAAACCGAGACCAATTTTAGTAAAACTAACAAACACACGTAAAATGGAATATCTTGAAAAACGCAAAGAAGATAAAAGATACGGAGAAGGAGGAGTACAAGAAAGTGTTCATTGCACTGGATTTGACATTAAGGGAAAGGAAAATAAATAAGGAACTCAGAGAACAACTGCAAGAGAAAAGAAACAAAGGGGAGAAAAGAAAGGATGGTATATAAAAAATGGACAGCTTGTAAAAGGAAACTTTCGTTAACCAAGTCAACACAAAAACAAGTATTAGTAGTAATTTTAGCATAAGATTTATAAATGTACAAGGATTGACACAGATAAAGGCCATTGAATTAGAAAAACTTGTAGATAATAACACAGTTTTATGTCGACTGAAACACAACAAAAATGGCAAACTGTAAATTTCAGTGATAACATCAGTAATGTACATAGCATGAGAAAAATAATGGATAAAAAAGGTGGAGGGCTGATGGTACTCAAAAGGGGTGAAAATGTCAGCATTGAAAAAGTTGAATCAAAATGTGAGGATATATTAGTCACAAAATGTGAAGTATATGGAACTAAATTTACACTAATAACAGTATATATGTCTGTAAGCGACAAAACAACAAATAAATTATTAGAAGAAGAAATTATTAAGATAGGACAAAACATAGACGGTAAATATATAATAGTTGGAGACTTCAACGGACATATCGGCATTATAGGAAAACAGAATTTAAACGACAATGGAAAACGAATGTTAAAAATATCTGAACACCTAAACCTTAACATACTTAACTGTGACATGGAATGTGAAGGAGAAATAACATGGGAAAGAGATGGTCAGACCAGTACTATTGATTATGCATTAATAAATAAAGAATTCTACAAATACTTTGAAAGGATGGCAATAGATGAAAAGGGGGAAGAATATGATTTATCAGATCACAAACTAGTTAAAATATATTTTTGTTGCTCTGGGAAAGGCAATGAAATCCGAGGAAAAGGAGAACATAAAGAAACACATTATATGAAAATAGATACATTTACTACAAAAGAATATTTAAAGGAATTAGAGGATAAACTCAACACAAATGATATGACAATATCAGAGTTAGAGGTAAAAATAAAGGAAGCAGCAGACAAAACAATGAAAAGAACATTAAGAAAGAAAGTATTAAATACTGAACAAGAAACGTGGGAGAAAACAACAGAACCAGTTTGGTTTAATGAAGGGATAAGAAAGGAAATTAAGTTAAGAAAAGAATATAACCGTAAATGGCGAAATTCAATGGACGAAGAAGGAAAACTAAGATATAAAGAGCTATACGTTAAACAAAAAGAAATTACTAAAAGCAAAATAAAGCATGAATTAACAAAACACGAGGACAAAATAACTAGAAATCAAGGCTGACAAAAACAATAGAAAAATCTGGGAACACATAAATAAGTTAAGAGGAGAAAACAATGTGAAAAGAAAAGAAATAATATTGTATGATGAAAATGGACAGAAAGAAAAGCTAGAAGATTATCCCAAGAAAATAACACAATTCTGGGAAACAATATATAAAAAAGAAGAAAATAAAATACCTAAAATATGGAACCCCAGTAAAAAGCAAGAAAATGAAAAAGTGTTAGAGGAACATGATTATACCCACCTAACAATAAATATAAATGATCAGGTAGTACACCTGCCCCACCAACTACGAGAACACATGGATGCAGCACTTATAGTAAGAAAAGATAATATGAAACCAATGACAGACAATGAAATAACTATGGAAGAACTTGAAAATCAACTTAGAAAAACAAAAACTAAAAAAGCAGCTGGACCAAATGGAATAAAGACAGAATTATTGATATCTATGGCCAAAAATAATAAGTGTAAAAACACACTGTTGAAGGCATTGAATAATGTTATTAATACATGAGAAGTACCTGAAAGCTGGAAAATATCCAACACTAAATTACTAGAAAAAAAGTCAAGGCCAACAGTAAAGGATTTAAGACCAATTCCCCTAACAGACACTACATATAAACTATTAATGGGCATAGTAAGAAATAAAATATAAAATCACCTAAAAGAAAATGATAAATTAATGGAAGAACAAGCTGCATATACAGAAAATAGAAGAGCATCAGACAACCTTTTTATATTACACTACTGCGTGCAAAAAAGTTATGAAACTAAGAAGCCATTAATAATTATATCAGTTGACTTTCAAAAGGCATTTGACAGTATAAGCAGGGAAATGTTGATAAAAGTAGTGATGAAATACAAAATACATCCAAAACTAATTGATTTAATTGCCGAAATATACACGAACGACAAGACTAAAATAAAATGTTCATAAATAACAAAGAAATATGTGAAATTGAAATAACAAATGGTATTCGCCAGGGATGCAATGGGTCAACGGTAATTTTTTTGATGTTAACTTACTTCATTATTGAAAAACTAAATTCATCACAAGCAAAGTTTAAGAGTAACATGATAACATTAGCTGCCATATTTTTTGCTGATGACGGGATGCTACTGACATCAAGTGAAGAAGAAGCACAAGAAAACATTAGATTATTAATAGAAGTTGCAAAAGAATGTGGACTGAAACTAAATAAAGAAAAAAGCAGTGTGTTAATTTTCAACTCAAACAGCAATACTGAAAGTATCGAAAATATTAAAGTTACAAACCAAATAAAATATTTAGGAGCCATAATTGCAAACAAGAGGAATTTTTTACTTGATCAGAAGAAGAAACTAATACAAGAAGCCAACAAATATGCTAACATAATACCATCTGTAACAAGAAGGAGCTGCAATAAGATACTTATAGGCAGCACATACTGGAAAAGTGTTGTTTTGCCAACAATAATGTAAGCTCAAGAAATAACATACTATACGAAAGAGGAAATAGAAAAGATACAAAGAGCAGAAAATAGAGCTTATAAATACATCATGAACGCACCAACCTACACACCAACCACTGCACTAAGAGCAGAAGTTGGAGCTTCACATATTGCAAGAGACATGAAAACAAAACAAAACTATGTAAGACATATCATGCAAGATGGAAATAAATTACTGAAAACAATTCTTGAAGATCTGTTAGAAAAGACCATAGATCCCTGGGTGAAAACAATAAAGTGCATGACAGAAGTAAACTTAAATATAAATAAGATCAGTAAAATGAAAAAAGGAGAAATAAATAACAAGATTAAGGAATGGGACACAGAATGCTGGATTGCTGAAATGGAAACCAAAAAGACACTAAGAATATATCAAAACTATAAGAAAGAGATAAAAAGAGAAACAGAAATATATGATAATACACAGGCATCAGACTTGCTATTCCAGTTAAGAACAAACACCTTAAACCTTGCATGGAGAAAGAAATACCAGCAAGAAGAAACAAAGTGTCCCTTATGCAGTGAAGAAGAAGATACACAACACTTTTTATTATACTGCCCTGCACTGCAAAGCATAAGAAACCAATTCCCTAGTCTAGTACAGCAACCATACACAGAAAACATTATTGAAATAATATTACTTTTTGAAAGAAAATATAATAAGCAAGTAGAAATTAAGAAATATATACTAAAATTATGGAATAAAAGAAAAAGCATTTTAAAGCAACAGCAACAGCAGCAGCAGCAATAGAAAAAAACATCAACAGGGGTGCCGTTACAAAGGCAACACCCCGACACAACAACTGAACTGTGTGGGAGAGTTAGTGTTGGTGTTAGTGGTGATGTAGTGGTTGTGGTGATCCTTTTCACCGACACATGGGTGACCTCAGCTGATGGGTCATATGCCCATACGCCCCCAGGAAGTTCCAGAAGTTCCAGAGTTTACCAGTGTGTGTGTGTGTGTGTGTGTGTGTGTGTGTGTGTGCGTGTGCGTGTGCGTGTGCGTATGTGATTTGGATTTGGATTTGAATACAAGTACTATAAAAACATACAAGTTCAGAAGTTTGTGCTTTAAATTTATGAGTACAGTGGAGGAGCAGGTGAGATCGTGGCTTGGGTATGCTGGGTGACAGTGCTCGTGGCTTGTGGGTGTCACTCACCCAGCACATCTACTTAATTATCATTGTTATTATCATTATTGTTATTATAATTACCATCATCATCGTCATTATTCTTTGTCTCTAATTCTATAGGAGAATACAATAGGATTAACTTTTTTTTTATATTTATTCCCTTACATGTGCGTATGTTTATTCCTTTGCGCTACGTTAAATATACTACTTATTTTGTCCAGAAACTTGGAAGCATTCATCTCCTTCCTCAAGTAACTATCCGTTATCCCCATGATGGACTCCTCCCGCCCATTCCTCTTCAGGGCAGAGAGTGTGAAAGGATTAACAAGGAGGTGCTAATTGACACTAAATTATCAACACCTCTTTCCAAAAGTATTCATCTCACCCTTCGCTCCCCCTCTGTCCCTCAAGGCTGCTACTCCAAGTAGATCATTAACTATCCTCATTTGCACCTGCGTGAACACTCAAAATATTTGATGCATAAAAGACTCTCTCTCTCTCTCTCTCTCTCTCTCTCTCTCTCTCTCTCTCTCTCTCTCTCTCTCTCTCTCTCTCTCTCTCTCTCTCTCTCTCTCTCTCTCGCGAGATGTGTTACAGTTGGGTGTTATGTCTTATTTCCCAACGACTGCTTATTATGAAATTAAAGCTCGCTCAGAAATGGTAAAAGCTGGCGATTGCGAGCATATGTGTAGCAGAGAGAGAGAGAGAGAGAGAGAGAGAGAGAGAGAGAGAGAGAGAGAGAGAGAGAGAGAGAGAGAGAGAGTAAATAAACCATTATTGATACCATGAGCGCGAGTGACCGATCAAAGAAGGTGGGTTTGTAAGTGCTGATGCTCAGGAGTGCTGTGTAGCTAGTTGGTTGACTGGAGAGAGGAAAACTCGATCTCCAGTTGAAGTTTTTTATTATCAAAAATATAGTTATCAATAAACAAAATATAAATTTGAACAAGAATTTTGACAAATGTTAAATGCGTGCTGTCCGAGGACAGAGCGTGACAAGTTGAATATGTATGGTGATGTGCAGCGTAACAAAATATATAATAATATAAACAAAAGGAAAACATAAATAAAGATATATAATGAGTACATTGAAATAATGAAAATAATTGAAAATATAAAAATACAGATTTATAATAGTTGCGGCTGTGTGATGTACATATTTAGAGAACGGTTGTCGCAAGTTGTGTTTCAAGGGGAGACCGCTACAATACTCCCCCCCCCCTAGTGACGAGGAAGGAGGAAAGATGTCCTGTGGTTGCCTGGGACCAGTGTTGAATGTGTTGAGTGGAGTCCATGAGGCTGGCGATGACCGTACGACTGCGGGTGGAGTCCGGCAGAGGGTGGCAGGGAGCCCAAGAGGTCAAGTGCCAAGCCACCATTGAGGCTTGACAGGGCAGGTGCAGGTGGTGGGTCCATTCTAACGTCCTCCCCAGTTGTACCGTGAAGTCGCTGCCAGGGTGAGAGAGGTCGTGAAGCTGACGGAAAGAGACGATTTGCATCTGTAGTCCGTGTCAGCTGTGAGAGCGACCTTGACGCCTGGGAGTGTAAGAAGACGACACGGCAGTGGGAGAGGGCGTCTGCTGGAGTGTTGTCTGCACATAACTGCCTGAAGACTATGTAGTCGTGGTGGAGAGTAGAGTAATCCACAGGGCGATGTATAATCCACATGGCGGTGAATCATCCACAGGGCGGTGAATGGTGATGGTGAAGTTGGTCACTTTAACGCCGCGAGGCGGGGGGCAGGGATTAAACATTAATTTGCACTGAGGGTGCAGAGGGGTGTTGAAGACACAGAGGCGCATTGTGGGCGCTGGGGTTGGTGATGACGCATGAAGGCGTCAGAGGTGCGCATGAGGCGGCTGAAGACGCAGTAAGGCGTCTGAAGAGGCATGGGCCGCGCTAAACGCGCATAGGCCGTACCGTAGACGCAGTGACGGCGTCTTAAATGGCACAGAAGGTGCTAGGGTGGGTGGGAGGGGATAACCTCATAAGTGGCAATTTACACAGAAGTGTAATTTTCTCCTGACCTTAGGCTCAACCCTGCGAACACCATAAAGGAGGCAGGGCTTTTTGCCAAAAGGAGTGATCTAGCGAATAAGTCTAATGACTCAGGCCATCACACTGGGAGAAATGTGCTCTTTGATTAGCACAGGCTATATGCCACTTATAACCATAGCTAGTCACTCCGGGTCACCAATTGTAAGTGTGGTGCCCAGTGAGTGACTGGGAAGCTAGTTGGTTGACTGGAGAGAGGAAAACTCTATCTCCAGTTGAAGTTTTTTATTATCAAAAATATAGTTATCAATAAACAAAATATAAATTTGAACAAGAATTTTGACATGTTAAATGCGTGCTGTCCGAGGACAGAGCGTGACAAGTTGAATATGTATGGTGATGTGCAGCGTAACAAAATATATAATAATATAAACAAAAGGAAAACATAAATAAAGATATATAATGAGTACATTGAAATAATGAAAATAATTGAAAATATAAAAATACAGATTTATAATAGTTGCGGCTGTGTGATGTACATATTTAGAGCACGGTTGTCGCAAGTTGTGTTTCAAGGGGAGACCGCTACAGGTTGGGGCAAATGTATATCATCTTTGCATTGAATCACAACTTTATTAAAGCTGAAAGGAAGACAAAGAAAAATGGAGCTGCTACAAGTGAGCAAAGTAATTATAATAATAATGATATAATATAAGGATGATAATAATAATTATAATAATAATAATAATAATAATAATAACAATAACCATAACTGTTGTTATTTTATCGTAACTAAACAATAAAGAATGAATTCATATTTTCAAAGTCATCACTTGTTCTACTTGTTCTGTCTTCATCTTCGTCACGCTTAAAATCCGTTAACAGTTATTAACTTCACCTCAATGTACTACAAATCTGACTTAATTACCGAGTTGTCAACCCACCTTCACCTCACTTCCCCATACATTTTCGCGCTAATCTCCGCTCTGCTGATTTTTTTTTTGGTCACATACTAAGGAATGTCGTCGCTCTCTCTCTCTCTCTCTCTCTCTCTCTCTCTCTCTCTCTCTCTCTCTCTCTCTCTCTCTCTCTCTCTCTCTCTCTCTCTCTCTCTCTTTCTCTTATTTTACTAGCGTGGAATTCGATGCTTGTCGCTGGTGGTTGAGTGTGGCTTTGAATTTCATTATTTAAAAACGAACTGAATATCTATCACTGTGTGTGGAGAGTTCATAAGGCGACGTAACTATAATAATAGAAAACTGAACTCACTTTTACACTTAACTATTAGAAAGAAGAAAAAAAAACGTCATAAACAGATAATAAAAAAAATCAATACAAAATAATTTAAATGCTTAACATACCATAAGAAAAACGTCTGAAGTATAAGATAACACTAATGAAATATAGATAACAAAAATTAAACATGTATGATACATGTACTATAGCTGCCACCGCCCCTTGGACACCCAGGCCAAGAGGTTTAAATTCCTTAATCCCTTACCCACTTCCCTCCCTCGTCATACTTTTAAGATTACTGGTAAAAGATTCACATCAAACGAAGCCAAACATTTCTTTTTCAATCGGATCGTTAACGTTTGGAACTCCTTGCCCGCCAATGTCGTCGACAATAAAACAATTAATACATTAAAAAATAGACTGGACAAATATTTAGAAGCCAATCCACAACTAAAACATTATTCGTCAACATAGTAAACTTTGAACAAGTTCTTTCTAACGTACCGTAATTACAAAATCTCGATTCGGAATGGACGTCGCTAGGGGCCTGACATCGCTTGCCAGGAAGTAGTGTTAGTGACAGTAGTAATAGGCTAGTCTAATCTAATTCCACGCATTTATTTATTTATTTTTACTTATATTGCATGGTTGGCCTTCCTCTCCTGCCAAGTCGTGGCTGGTGGGAGAATCCCTCTCCCTTACTATCCTGTATCCTTCACCCCAGATTAGATAGTGTAGTCTAGTCTATCACAAACACCTCGTAAGGGCCAGTAGGCCTGTTGCTGTTTGTTCTTCCTATGTGTTCCCTCCCTCTCTCCTCTTCCTTCTTTCTTTTTATTTGTTGTCTCTCCTCTCTCCTCTCTCTCTCTCTCTCTCTCTCTCTCTCTCTCTCTCTCTCTCTCTCTCTCTCTCTCTCTCTCTCTCTCTCTCTCTCTCTCTCTCTCTATCTATCTATCTATCATGCTCTTCTTCGATGCTCTTGCTTAATGTGGAGAAGGAGGAAGAAGAAAAGGAGGATAAATAAATATAGCTCGTCCCTTGCTTCAGCCTCGCCCTCATTGCTTGCTCACACACCTTTTCCTCTCTTCGTTGCCGTTGCTGCCAAAGGAAATGCCCCAGTCACTTATATTCCTCCTCCTCCTCCTCCTCCTCCTCCTCCTCCTCTTCCTCCTCCTCTTCTTCTTACTCCTCCTCCTCCTCCTCTTCCTCTTCTTCCTCCTCTTCCTTCCTCCTCCTCCTCCTCCTCCTCCTCCTCTTACTCCTCCTCTTCTTCCTCCTCCTCTTCCTCTTCCTCCTCCTGGTTCTCTCCACATGTCACTTCTTCCAGGACTCAGTATGAAGGATTGCGATTCCAAGTTCCTATTCAATTAATTGTCGCAAGTGAAGAGCTAAATATTTCCTTGTGTACTACTACTACTACTACTACTACTACTACTACTACTACTACTACTACTACTACTATTACTACTACTACTATTACTACTACTACTACTACTATAACTACTATTACTACTACAACAAATACCTCCATCCGTTGTTTATTTGCGGGGCTCCATTAATTGGAGATCACCAGCCCCATACTACTACTACTACTACTACTACCACCACCACTACTACTACTACTATAACTACTACTATAACTACTACTATAACTACTATAGCTACTATAACTACTACTACTACTATAACTACTACTACTATAACTACTACTACTATAACTACTACTACTACTACTACTACTACTACTACTACTATAACTACTACTACTACTACTATTACTACTACTACTACTACTACTATAACTACTACTACTATTACTACTACTACTATTACTACTACTACTATTACTACTACTACTATTACTACTACTACTACTACTATTACTACTACTACTACTATTACTACTACTACTACTATTACTACTACTACTACTATTACTACTACTACTACTATTACTACTACTACTACTACTACTACTACTACTACTATTACTACTACTATTACTACTACTACTACAACTATTACAACTACTACTACTATTACTATTACTACTACTACTATTACTACTACTACTATTACTACTATTACCATTACTACTACTGCTACTACTACTATTACTATTCCTTTGTACTCCTTTGTACTACTATTACTACTAATACTATTACTACTACTACTATAACTATTACTACTATAACTACTACATAATAATAATAATAACAATAATAATAATAACAATAATTTTATTACTACTACTACTACTACTACTACTACTACTACTACTACTACTACCATTACTACTACTACTACTATTCCTGTTTACTTATTTTTATATGTAAGATAATGTTATTGATGTATCAATGTTGTATTTTGTAAAGGGGATTCATTTGTATGGAAAAGATAGTTAATTGGATGCAAGATTATATAGGGAAATTAAGGAAGGAAGAAAAGGATTAATTTATTTCTCGGTAGATAAATAGATGAATGTAATAAGTTGGAATCAATGAAAAACGTTATAGAACTGTAATTAGATATAAATGATAATAATAAAATAATGATAATAATAAGAAATATAAGAAGGGAGGAAGAGGATAAATATAAAGAATAATGATGAGGAATAAAATATAATAAAATAGACTAGAAAATAGATATAAAAAAGGAAGAGAAACAAAATATAACTGAAAAACAAATAAAAACCAAACAAAACAAATAAGAAAAAAATTATAGAAACAATAAAATTTATATAAACAAAAAATGATAAGATATGAACAAGAAAAACAATAAGATAAAACATTAATAGAAAAAAAACATGACAAACCAACCACACACACACACACACACACACACACACACACACACACACACACACACACACACACACAGCATCATCTTTAAAATATTTTAAAATCCACTGTTATAAAAGCTGGGCTGAGAATGGATGAGTCAAGGCGGGAGTCCGAGGTGCGAGTGGGGTGGTGTCTTAGGTCGCGTGGTCAGAATGCGCGGCTGTGATTGGCCTGAATTGACCTGGGGAAATGACGTCACTCACAGGCACGAGATGCCTGTACCTGACGCTTTGACTGGAACGTGAATTCTAGGAAAATTCCTTTATCTGGGAGGGGGATGGAAAGTTCCCTACCCACACACACACTCATTCTCTCTCTCTCTCGGCTAGAAACAATGAATAACTTAAAACTAATGTTAACAATGATATATAGATATGATACAAATACTTCCCCCATGGAAACATACGTCCTCGTATGTCGAGCTAAACGAATACAAACAGAGAGGGGGACGATGAAATACATTGAAAAATACAATTACACAATATACAATACACAATAGAAACATAATACATGAACAAGACCATGATGTAACCTTTACATATATATATATATATATATATATATATATATATATATATATATATATATATATATATATATATATATATATATATATATATATATATATATATATAGTTTTATGATGAATAATAGCACGTGTTGTGACGAACATCTTTATTCTCAAACGTTTCGGAGACTCAATTCTCCATCTTCAGTGAATCTAAAATGAAGATCATATTTCTAAATAATTAAATCTAAAACAATTAAGGAAATATATGTAATATAAAAAAATATAAAAGACACATAAGACATTAAAAACATTGCGAATATAAAATCGGGCAAACTGTTAAATTAGTTACTTGAGAATGTTATACAAATACAACTATCAATATCTAAAATGAGTGATAAGCTTAAACGAGGTTTTGATGTAAAATTATATGGAGAAGGGGAACAATCGTACCTGATTAAGAGTATTGTGTGTAGAGTTGGGAAGCAGAACTCGAACCGTTGAGGCAGGGTTTGAGTTTGCGAATGAGAAGTGATTCGGCGGTGAGGAGGTCAGTGGAGTTGCTATAAGAGTTTAGTACCTCGAAGTCTGTGATAGAGAAAGGGTGGTCATTATGGTGAGAGTGATCTCTAATTGCGGAAAAGGATGGATTGGCTATCCAATTACCTGTTCGAGTGGATTTACCTTGGTGTTCACGTACTCTGTGAAACAGCCAACGTGAGGTCGAGCCCACGTATCTAGCGTTGCAGCTAGAACAAGTAAACTGGTATACCACATTAGAACGAAGGTAAGTGGGTAGAGGTCTAGTTTGTTTAAGAAAGCTACCTATTGTGTTTTTATTAGAGAAAATTATTCTGAAGTCAATCTGAGGATAACAATTTTGAAGCAGTTTTGTTAGTGATTTTCTCATGTCATAACTGTGATGACCATGGAAGGGAAATTTTATGTATTTACGTTCCTTTTTGGCAGACATTATTGGTGGAACTGGGTTTAGCTTTAGCAATAATCAGTTTCCCAAACACATTTACGAAAAACAACTAAATAAGTTCTTAAATTCAAAGCTAAACCCAGTTCCATTTGTATAACATTCTCAAGTAACTAATTTAACAGTTTGCCCGATTTTATATTCGCAATGTTTTTAATGTCTTATGTGTCTTTTATAATATTTTATATTACATATATTTCCTTAATTGTTTTAGATTTAATTATTTAGAAATATGATCTTCATTTTAGATTCACTGAAGATGGAGAATTGAGTCTCCAAAACGTTTGAGAATAAAGATGTTCGTCACAACACTTGTGCTATTATTCATCATAAAACTAAGATTCCCAAGAGGATTACCCATCACCCAAATATATATATATATATATATATATATATATATATATATATATATATATATATATATATATATATATATACATATATATATATATATATATATATATATATATATATATATATATATATATATATATATATATATATATATATATATACACATACATAATTTACACTGGAGATGGACAGGAATGAAAGAAAGGATGAAAGAAATGGCTAGTAGACTGGACGAGACCGGAGATGATATTTAGGTAAGGATGAGATGGGGGGTGAAGGTGGTTGACTTTCAACACTGTCAGGAGCATTTTCTGGTAGTGGAGAGATAGATTCGACTTCGAAACCACGATCGACCCTTTTGAGATGGTCTCTATGAACAAAATTCTCATTGCCCGAACTTAGGTTTCTGAGTTTTACTTTATGACCGGCCATCTTTTCGATTACGCGGTGAGGTCCGTTGAATCGGGGATCGAGTTTAGAGTGGCAGTCTTGGACTTTGGTGAACATGATGTTACCAACCTCGATTTCGTGCGGTTTAGCGCGCTGATGCTACATATGAATGCGCCGGAAGGCTGAAACGCGATTCTGGACGTAATCGTCAACGTTGTACAGAGGACGAGGATCAGAGGAGAGAAAATCATATGGGAGTCTTTTATCAGAGCCATATAAAATGAAGTGTGGAGACTCGTTGATCGATGAGTGAATCGCAGCGTTAAGAGAGCATGCGACTAGGGGAATGTGATCATCCCATGAAGAGCTTGAATCGGCAATGATACGTAAGATGTCGAGAATTCGACGGTTTGCTCTTTCGACTTTACCGTTCGCTTGAGAGGAATATGGAACAATGTTGCACTTTTTGAATTGAAATGACTCGCAAACAGCATTTAGGATGGCATTGTTGAATCCGGTGCCATTATCTGATAGTAGTACTTTAGGAGACGCATACCGGCATATGACGTCATATATCAGTGCTCGTGCAACTGAACGTGGAAAATTGTCTTTGAGAGGAACCAAGATACTGAAGCGTGAAAAACTATCGATACAAACGAGCAAATAGTGAAAACCGTTATCCGTCAAAGGGAGTTTTAAAATGTCGACTGACAGACTGTCCCAAGGCGCATGAGGGATAGGGTATGGGAGGTTTGGAGACTCATGATAGAGAGAGGGACGATGCTCAGCGCATGCAGCACATAAGAGACAATGACGGGTGATGTCTTTCCTCATGGAAGACCAGAAATATGATCTTTGAGCCTGTTTGAATGCTCTATCTTTGCCTAGGTGACCGGCAAGAGGGGAATCATGAATATGATATAAGATAATAGGGACAAGGGCCTCTGGAATGACAAGCTGAGCTGCATGATGTAATGAATTGTCCTCAGAAATGATAGAACTAGATTTATAGAGGACATCGTCTTGAAGCAAAAAGGAATCTGGGGAGAATAGCAAGCTTGAAAGGTTGCTGGCATCACCTGATTGAAGATAATAAATGAGACGTGTGCAGAACTGGTCAGACCTTTGAAGGGATTTGACTTCCTCGAGAGTGGGGAGTGACTGTGAGGTGGTGAGCAGACTGACAGGAACGACATGACGGGACAGAGCGTCAGCGACAAAATTAGCTTTACCTGGGATGTACGCGAATGAAGGACTGTACTCTTGAACAGTGAGTTGCCAACGGGCAAATTTTCCGGTTAAGCTGGTTCCTTTGAATAACTCTGTGACAGCAAAATGATCGGTCAGAACGTGGATCTTATATCCGAGTATGATGTCTCTGAAATGACGATGAGACCAAACAACTGCGAGAGCTTCGCGGTGAGTGACACTGTAGTTGCGCTCAGCAGCATTGAGCAGACGACTGGCGAAAGCAACTGCGCGAGATTTACCATTTTCATCCCGTTGCATGAGGACAGAACCAATACCGATGTTTGATGCATCAGTGCAAAGAATAAATTCCTTTTTGAAATCAGGAAATGCAAGGACAGGAGCGTTGCATAAGGCTTGCTTGAGGGTAGTGAATGCATTCTCGCACTCGTCTGTCCATGCGAATGTTACGTTACTTTTAAACAATGATGTGAGAGGTTGAGCGATTTTACTGAAATCTTTAATAAATTGCCGATAAAATCCTGCAAGGCCAATGAAACTACGAACGTCATCAGCAGAACTAGGAGTAGGAAACTGTGATATCGCATGAACTTTATCGTCAAGAGTGTACATGCCTTCCTTATCAACTTTGTGGCCTAAGAATTTGATTTCACGCTTGAGAAATTGACATTTACAGAGTTTTATAGTTAACCCGGCCTTTGCAAAACGTGACAAAACGTCTGGTATGGTATCAAGGTGTTCGGGAAGGTCCTTTGATGCGACTGTTACATCGTCTAAGTAGCAAAACACCGAAGAGCCTAAGAGGCTAGAGAGAACTGAGTTCATGAGACGCATGAAAGTTAAGGGGCTGTAACGTAAACCCATGGCCATAAGTTTGAAAGCATACTGGCCAGATGATGTGGTGAAAGCAGTGTAATGCCGTGAACTTTCTCTAGTTCGACCTGGAAGAAACCAGACTGAAGGTCGAGGGTGGAAAATACACTGTTTGAATCACCTATTGACTGGAGGAGGTCAGACAAGACTGGCATAGGGAATCGATCGGGAATCGTCGCGGCGTTTAAACCATGGAAGTCGACGACTAATTTCCACTCACCATTGGACTTAAGGACTAGAAACAGCGGAGCATTGAATGGTGATGCCGCTGGCTCTATGATATCCTCGTCTAGCATGCTTCTGACAGCGTCGTCCATTAACGTCCTAACGGCTGTGTGGGATGCGATAAGTCGGGACATAGATGGGTGTCGAGCCTGGGGTGAGGTGGATGGAATGACGAACAGCATCGGTCTTGCACAGAGGTTCACCCGGAAGAGAGACACACGATCTAAAAGCTGAAGAGGGCGAGTAAATCTGGTTTTGATTCAGGGAAATCGACATTGCCAATATGCTGGTCAAGAAGAGGAGGCTGTAATGGAGTCTGAGGCAGATGATGAAGACGTGGATGTGTGACAAGGAGCTGAGGCGACAGGAGTGACAGGGGCAGGATAGGGGAGAACATCGCCTAGAGTCACGCCAGATTGAAGGGATATAGAGTGATTCGTGAGATTTTGAATGGCAATACAGCAAAAACTATCCTTGTCTAGAGTTGAAAAAACTGACTCGAGAGCGACACAGTTCACTCGGGCAGAGTCGGACAAACATAAGATGTCTTTCCCGGGGGGCACACCTTTGACGACGACGCGCACCAAACAAAGGTCGGTCTGTGTGACTACCACAGAGGAGGTCAACACAGCTTTCCTGAGTCTGGTGTTCGAGAGGACGTCAGACAGTGTTGTGGGAGAAGAGGGGTTGTCGGTGTCGCTGTGCAGCGCTTCGCTAGACGAGTCGGCTGGCGTGGATGATAAGACAGGAGCATAGGTTACTGAGGGTGTCTCGAGCGAGGAGGGAGGGACGTGAGGTGATTCCTGAGAAGGCGTGTGCGTGACAACGTAGACATCAGGTGAAGGCGGTAACTCATGGAAGGGTGAGGCAGAGATGAAGATGCCATTCTGGGCGATTTGATGAATAGAAGGGAAAAGTGAGAGGTTGAAGTGAGACATTGTATGGTATCCTATCAATATTTCAGCTGCAAAACATACATCATCAATGACATAGAACAAATCTGAGATAGAAGGTTCAGATGGAGACAAACTGACACTGAGGAGGACCTTTCTATGAGGCATGACAATGTTGCCAGAGATACTACTCACGGTGATGTCTGGTGGATAACTCTGAATCTTGTGCCTTGAGGCGGCAGAAAGTTTTTCAAAAACATGAGATTTAATGATGTTAACTGAAGCACCAGAGTCGAAAAATGCACGGCATTTGTGAGAGGCTAATTGGACATCAGCAATCAGACCTTGGAAACATCCGGAGGATTTAACAGGGACACATAGGAGAAGAGCTGTCTGTGTGTCTCCGAATATAACTCGTTTATGAGATGACTTACTGCCGGCGGTCTTGAGAATGGACTTAAGTGTTACCGAGGAGGTGCGAGGCTCTGGCGCGAATCGTTTCCCGAAGATTGAGAGGACTGCATTTGCTGTTGGTACAGGCGACATTCATCGAGTGAGTGACCACGTCTGTTATGAAGGGAGCAGAAAGCATTACGGTTGAATTTATGATAACCTCTTTCGTCAAGCATTACGCGACAGTCCGCTGAGACGTGACCCTTGAGTTCGCATCGGTAACACGTTACTTTCCTCGAGTCACGGGACGATGAGCGGTGACGAGAATGAGAGCGTTGGTCAGAACGTGACAAATGAATGTTTGACGGTGGATATGGGCTCTGAGGGGAGGAGTCTCGGTACTGAGAAAACTGGGTCTTGGCTAAGGAGTGCGGGGACTGAACTAAACTGACCGGCTGAGGAACGGGTGGCGATTTCTGATATTTTCTTGCACGGATCATACACGAAATCTTCCTTACTAAACTTAATGTCGCTTGCAACGGTGAAGGTTGGTGAATCGAGCTGAACAAGGAACAAGAAATATGACATCAGGCGTTTGAAATCAGTAGAAGATATATTGCCGTCTGTGTCGATCCACTGAGAGGATTTCATTTGATCTGTGAGTTCAGCACTTAAGGAGGATGCAATATTCTCTGCCTTATACACATCATGAGTAGAGCGAGCAATGTTATTGAGGGTTTGAGCAATTTTGAGGAAGGAATGAGTTGCACCTAATTTTGAGTGACCAGAGAAATGAGAGATTAATGCTGTGGTGAGTTCATCGTATGTAGAAAATCTGAGAAATTTATCGATTTTTATGAGTTTTCCCGCAAGACTAGATGGATCACGACAAATCCGTGATTTTAAAATGGCTAATTTTTCCGCATCAGAATGAGCTGAGCGACGTGTGCATTCATCATCTATTCGCCGAACAAAGGCATGGACTGATTCAGAGTTAGTACCAGAAAAAGGAGGAATTGAGACATTATCAGATATGAGAGTAACCTGAGGTGTGGGCATGCGAGGTGACTGGTCGATAGACATCGTGATCACGTTGAGGAAATACACAAAGAAAACAGAGAAACACTGGGAGTACACAAAAATGTAGAATAACTGGCACAATGAAGAGAAAAAATATAATAAGAACTAATGTACTGAACTAAGTAGTCGGCAGAAGACCAAGGAGGTGGAACACGTGGGCGCTGACTGGTCACGTGGCGATGGGTGTGTTTCTGGGCTGCGACACGTGGTGAAGGGCGTAGAGCAACTTGTTTGAAGGCCGATGAACACGTGGTGAGTCGACTTGGGGCGCCACGTGGTGATGCGTGGACAGCGAAGATAGCGCGCCGAGAACAAAATAGAGGTAGGAGCACACAACGGACGGCGAGGAGTAACTTCGTGGGGCGCCGGGCAGGGCGAGGAGGCTTGTACTCACTCTAACAGATGCTACTGCAGAAGGGCGACGAAACGAAGCGACTGCAGGGCGTAGAGGAGGACACGAGGTGGGCGAGGCAAGGGCGTGTGTGGACAGTCACTTACTGAGGCAGAACGATGCGCGTGGTGAGGGTAGAGACGACGGAGGAAGGCTGGTTGGAATCGTCGCTTGGGAGGACGAATCCCACCGCTGCCACCAAATGTATTGAATAAAGGTTTTTGTTACCACCAGTTGTATTAGAGTGAGTTCTGTTGATGTTGATACCAGCAGTACTACGGTCATCACGTGTTCTGAGTTGGAGTCGAGATGATGCTGGAGGTTTTGGTTGAAACACACACTGCTTTGATATAGATGGTATATTGAAGAACACACGACTTGATGTAGATACAGAATAACAGTGACTATGACCTTAGCCTGCCTTGAGAGAGAGGACGCAAGACTTGATGAGGTGGTAGCGAGCTGAGAGATGAGCGACTTGTCGATGTGAAAGCCGGGCTGAGAATGGATGAGCGAGATTGAGTCAAGGCAGGAGTCTGAGGTGCGAGTGGGGTGGAGTCTTAGATCGTACGGTCAGAATGCGCGGCTGTGATTGGCCTGAATTGACCTGGGGAAATGACACAACGCACACAACGTCTTCTGAAATACTCTACTTTAGTCCTGTCTCCAAGCAGGTCCTGGAGACGTCGAGACATTCAAGGGAAGGAGCTGCAGAAAGGTAATTTTGTAGCATAGCAGAGCTGCTCAACCTAAACCCCACACGGTGCCAGTCACCTCAGTCTCACCTCTCCCAAGCTATGTAGACACCACATTTTGTACGGAGAGAGAGAGAGAGAGAGAGAGAGAGAGAGAGAGAGAGAGAGAGAGAGAGAGGACGGGAGTGCGGAGACCTAAGTGGAAGACACAAGGCATCCCAGTGATGACGTGAGATCATATAGATGTCACAGTGAACTCACATGACTGACATACTGGTGAGGTCACATATATTAGGTAACTGTGATCTCATCGTAATGTCACAATGGTGAGCTAACAATGTTGACATCACTGTGAAATCATACTGATATCATTACAGCGATACCAAGGA
>JAXIVD010000789.1:56896-61896 GCA_036785275.1 Cancer borealis
CTCTTGTCCTGTCTCCGTATCTATATTTGTCTAGTTTTTCTTTCAGTTGATATACATTCTTTGCCATTATCACCTCTTCCTTCAGTCCATTCCAAGTATCTATACCAGGGGTGGGCAACCTTTTTGAGAGTGCGTGCCAAAATCAGCCAAGTCTCTGACACAAACTTTTTCCACGTGCCAACAATATATATTTTTTGAGAACATATTTGATATCTCTTAAGACTTAAGTATTTAAAGAACTTTTTAAACGAAAAAAATAATAATAAATTACCTCAGAGCAGTAAAAACACAGTATCAAAAAAAAGAGAAAATATATTTAACCTTCAGAACTACATTTCAACAGCCTTGAACCTTTTTGTGACTTTAATAGAAAATATTAGATAAAATTAGACAAAGAAAGCTTGTTGACTCTTTATATACTGTCATTGAGAATTCTGCTGCTGCATCACTGATGACAGAGATTTTATATCGGGTTTATATTTAGTAACCTTGAGAGATATGCATGCACTACTAGTTTCATCCGTCATGCTACTCCTGTTACGAGACTTTACAAAGTTCATCATTGAGAACAAAGATTCGCAAGCATATGTAGACGAAAACATGGTTAGTAATGCTGTTGCAAGGTTTTTTAAACAGACATAATTTTCTGGAATAGTATTCCAAGTCCTTAATACTTCGTTTTCCGCATTTCTCTTTGTTACTCCCATCTCTAATCTCTCCTTTTCAATATTTTCCAAGTCAACTCTAAGGTCAACAAATTTCTGCTTCCAAATTGAGCTACTCGATGACGCATGATCGATGACGTAAAAAAAAAGGAGGTAGCCATGGCAACAAGATAAACTTCTTCTTGTGACCTCTTTAGCTTCGTAGAGCTTAAACCCCTTCAGCACCAGGACGTACATATACTGTCATGTTTTAAGCTTTTTAGTCTGAAGAGGAAGACATTGGGGAGTTAAGCATCAAATGAAAGCTTATACTCCAAGGAAGGTCGAGACAATTTTTTCTTTTATCCTCATTTGGCGAAAGACATGTTTTGTACGGCTAAATACATATAAACTTTGCGGCTGCTGTTACGGTAACCTGTGCTATTGCGTGCCAGAAACAAGTCATCGGCGTGCCACGTTTGGCACGCGTGCCAGGGGTTGCCCACCCCTGATCTATACTCTATTTCTTTGGTGAAAACTGTACTTTTTTGTATCTTTCAAGCAAATTCCTTTAAGCAGTATTTTCTTGTGTCCCCTCAAATTTTTAGCCTCTCCTTTTCTTCTTAAAATTAGGTCTTTTTTATGTTTCCTCCAGGTTGTTCATCAATTTATATATTGTGATAGTCACCTCTTTCTCTTCTTTCTTTCAATGTTGTTAAATGCATTCTTTTAATATTTTGTTATATGGTAGATCTTCCAATTCTGGCACCATCTTAGTTGCAATTCTCTGTATTCTTTCTAATTTCAACACATGCTTTTTCTTGTGTGGGGACCATATTACTTCTGCATATTCCAGTTTTGGTCTGATCATTGTAGTTATAATTTTTCTCATGCTTCATCTCTTCTCTTTTTAGCTCTTTCACATTTTCCGTTAAACCATCTTTTTTTTTAGCTTTTTCTTTTACTTTATAAAATGGAATGTATTCCTTTACTCCTTGCTTGTATATCATCAGGAAGAGATCATATTTCTCTTGTATGTCCTTTAATTCCTTCATTTTCGTCTAGTCAATTTCATTGAAAAACCTCTTCATTGCAGTATAGTTTGCTTTGCATAATTTCTTTTCTTTTTGTATGATTCCTCTTGTTTGTCTTATATCTCCCTTAATCTCAATTTTCAGGACCACATGGTCACTCCTTCCAAAGGGGCATTCATAATTAATATCTGTTTCTAGATTTATTCCTTTAGTAAATAAAAGATCTAATCTTGTGTGTGTGTGTGTGTGTGTGTGTGTGTGTGTGTGTCTGTGTCTGTATCTGTGTCTGTGGCCTGTTTGTATGGATATCACTAGATAGTTTTGAATATACAAGTATTTGAACTTTATTTTAGAGAGACATAGGAAGGGCTACAAAGGAAGCGCAAGAGGCCAAGCCTCCTTGTGTGAAGTCTTCTGCTGCAGTGGCAAATCATTCCTATCTGAGTGATGGCGATGTTTCTGCGACGAAAATGCCACCAAAACCTCCTGGGTATGGTGGCACAAGTGCCAAGTAAGTTTTTAGGCTTCTTATCTCTTGTTATTACATGTTCTTGCTAGTGGAAAATCATGATTGTTTGTAATTGAAACATATGTAAACATGTACTTGGAAATATCTTTCTGTTTTGAAGTTGCATGTACCTTGAATATTTAGTAGATATACTGTCATATAAACATTACACACTCGTACCTTGTATGAGTGAGTGAATTTGAGAAGTAAGAAGGAATGCTTTTTATCCTTATCTTTCTACAAGTTTTAACACACATGAACTTTTCTTCTGCTTGTAGATTTATGTCAAAATACTAACAAGACAGTGACAGAACTGCGAGAGGAAGTCAGGCTCCTTCAGGAAGAAATTATCAAAGTGAAGGTTTCCTGTGCATTCCCAGATGTGGCTGAGCAAAGGACTGATGAAGTCAAACTGCACAAGACCAAAGAAGAATTTGAAGAGTTTTGTGGTAAACTCACGGATAGCTCAAAGAGTAAAGCATTGGTAAGTTAAGAGCATTATACATATAATTATTGCACTGAACAGGACCTAAATTTATTGGTATCACAGCCTAATTTTAAGTAAATATTACTTTAATCCACATGATTTTTAATAATTTTACATGTATTTAACCTGGAGAAATGAAGAACTAAATATATGCAATAAATTAAATAAATAAATAAAAGAATTAATGTACCAATATAATTTGTATATGCCTATATACATGTATTCTTAAATATAAGGCTCATTTAATGCCTGCTAGCTGGGTTTGGAACTGCATGATACCTTTCAATTAATGTCAAAAAGTCACATATAGATTCCACAGTTACAATATTCATATATCACTATATTTCTTTGTATGATATAATGGTGAAGCATTATTTTAATACAGCAACCATTCATATATTTCAGATTAGATACCTAGCATATCGATTTGGGGAGAGCGTGAGAAGTATTCTGCGAGCCATGACGACAGACCATTTGATGCTGTCCTACAACCGGACTGGGGCAAACAATAAGTTTGTCTTCCCACAGTCATTAGAACACTGCATCCATGGTAAATTCTTTTGCTTTTCTAAACCTAACTGGGTGTTTGGGATTACCTTGAAAAATACAGCAGAGTAGTTAATTAGCGAGATCATCCTTTTAAAGTCTACAACATTCATAATATAAAATCTATCTTGCATAGTTTTGAAAGTACATTTTTAAGTGTTTAAATATAAGTTGATTGGGATTTTATCGAAAACTTACAAAACCTATATTTGTTCCAGCTGCAGCAAAACCCTTCCACAAAGAAAATACAGTGCAGGTTATAAGAAATGGAGCCACCATGACAGCTACAGTAAAAAACGAAGTAGCGAAACAGATTGAGACATTTTTGGCAAATGCCAAAACAAGGCTTAATAGAAAATCTAAAAATGCCACAGTTCTGCCCACAGACAGACTTAACTAAATTTTAAAACAATGTAAATAAGTAAAATTGACAAAAGAATATTACATCATTCAAAGTTTGTTTTAAGTTTTTCTCACCACTATTGTGTAAAATATGAAATAGTACTATACTTGCTGATTGTACCACGTACGGTATTCTATCCTAAACAGGAATGTCAGTAGCAAGTAAATTTCTCTGCAATAGAATTTCTGGATATATTTCATAAACAATATGGTGTTCACGATTTACAGTATTTTGCTGTCTGTAATGAACCTGCATTTTTTATCTACATGAATTTTAGCTTACATTTAATTTTATAAACTGAAAAATGTCAATTTCATCATTAATAGTGATGAAATTGACATCACAGCGAGGTCACTGAGCTCACACTTGTGAGCCTGATGTGAGCTCACCATGACTTCAAATTGAAGCCTCACCTCAAGCTCACAGTGACATCATACAATGATGTCACAAATATGATGTCACTGTGAACGGTGAGGCTTCAATTTGAGGTCATGGTGAGCTCACACCAGGCTCACAGTATGATGTCACAGGCTCACAAGTGTGAGCTCACAGTGACCTCACGGTGATGTCAATTTCACCACTGGAATCAGTGTTGTTTACATTATTTTAGTCCCGTTCAGAAGAGTGAGTCATGCGGCTGGCAGCAAATCCGCCTCCCGCGCACGCGCAGAGGCGGGGGGATTTTGAGTGCAGGGGGTGCGTCGAGTGAACCCACACCAGATCACCATCACTACTGACCATTTCACACCTAAAGCCGCATTTTTGTCGTCCACGGCTTCGAAGATTATCTTCGGTAAACCCAAGTCAATCCCGCTTGGCGCGTTTTTGTCGTCCACTTTCGGCTTGGAGGATACGAAGACAGTTCCAAGCCGAGGAGACTCGGCTTCGAAGACTGCTCTAGAGGTGTCTTGGCAGACGGATTTCAGCTTGCAAACCGGATTCCCTTGAAAAACACCGACAAAAAGGAAATATGGCGGCCCGGAGAGAGTAAATAGTTACTTATTTGAGTAAAATATACTGATTCCCACCTTAATTGTGGAAATGACGCCACCTTAGTAGAAAAATAGTGCGTTGAATACACAAAAGTGATAATACTGTGTGGTATAGCGGTAAAGCACAAGCTTAATCAGGGTAAAGCATAGCTTTAATTAGGGTAAAGCATAGCTTTATCCTGATTAATGCCAGTAATGTCATGAAATGAGTATGTACCTGTAAGCACAGCTTACAGGTACGGCAGCCGTACCTAAGTGCTCGCTTATAGATACGGTACGTGCCTATCTTTGGGGTAATAAAATATGAATAACTCATATAACCGAACCAAACCGTACCTAACCAAACATAACATAACATAACCTAATCTAACCATAACCTAACGAAT
>JAXIVD010000789.1:66896-71896 GCA_036785275.1 Cancer borealis
CAACATTGCGGCGGTGACTTAAAGAGGCAAGACAGTCAGTTAGAGAAGTAGAGTTGATAAGGCGAAAAGCTTTAGACTCCACCCTGTTTAAAAGAGCTGTATGAGTTGAGCCCCCCCAAAAAAACAAAAAAAACATGAGAGCCATACTCCATACATGGACGGATAAGGCCCCTGTACAGAGCAAGCAGCTGAGAGGGAGAGAAAAATGGACGCAGACGCCACAAGACACGTAACTTCTTGGAAGCTGATTTAGCAAGAGTAGAGATATGAAATTGCCAGTTTAGATTTTTAGTAAAGGATAGACTGAGTATGTTTAATGTGGAGGAGAGGGGAAGTTGAGTGTCGTTGAAGAAGAGGGGATAGTTATCTGGAAGGTTATGTCGAGGAGATAGTTGTAGAAATTGAGTTTTTGAGGCATTGAATAAAAAGAACCTGGCTTGAAACACCCATTGTAGCGACTAATTGTATGGAGGAGGAGGAGGAGGAGGAGGAGGAGGAGGAGGAGGAGGATAAAGCATAGATAGTGAAACGAGAATATTATAACAATAATCCTGGTAATTATTGCAATCATTTTATTGAAGCCTAAAAAAAGTGGAATGATTATGTCGACATCGGCCACGTCAGTGCTTGGCTGTCCGTCGGGAAATAAGGTGATCCCGCGGCGGGAAGGTACAGCGGGTCAAGGTCATTCCAGGCCACTTAGCACCATGATATCAGGTATTCAAGTAGACTAAACACCTACAATGTACTTTCAGTTAATTAACGTGTCTGTCATTGCATTTTAGCGTGAATTATTACGTTTTATATGTGGTGGGAGGCGGTGAGAGGCTAGGCGGGGCTGGGAACGGTGGGGTAGGGCGCAAGGAGAGTTAATAATTACATAATAATTATTTATTCCTATATCTTGATTATTAACATATGACTGGTTCGAAGACTAGATAGAGTACAAATAGTCATTTCTACCGCTATTATTCATACTGAGTGCCATATGGCCTTTGTTGCCTGGCACATTTTCCCCCCCCACATTACAATTACAATATTCATACTGAGTGCACTTATCAACTTGCTAACTGCGTGTGAGAGTGGGCTGGGTTGAGTGGGAGCGGGTGGGGTGAATGGGAGCGGGTGTGGGTGAGTGGGAGCTGGTGGGGCGGGCGAGTGTAGCGTCATATGAGTGTTTTGGCGGGAAATTGGATAGCACGCGCTTTTGTTCGCTCCTGTGTTACATAACATATGAACATAAGAATTGAGGAGACTGCAAAAGGCCAGTTAATGACCTACACGAGGCAGCTCCCCCACCCTTGGAATAATCCAATATTTCACCATCCCACCTGTCATCCCTATCCACACTCTGATCCAACCGTCTTTTAAAACTATCTATTGACTCACCACTTACTACGTGTCTACCCAGCCTATTTCAATCGTTCACCACTCTGTTAGTGAGCCAATATCTACCTAGGTCTGCCTTGAATCTAAGTTTTTCTAGCTTGTACCCATTTCCACGTGTCCTACGTGTCCACGTGACTCATCCCTTTGGGGCATTTCTGTCTCTATACGAGCTATGTTTCACTTGCCAGAGGCACACGTTGTCCTTGTATAATTCTATGAGTTGAATAACTTATTCACGAAGCCAGTGGAGCTGAGATTTCTGCGACATTCACATTGTGACTGTTAGTGAACCAATATCTACCAATATCGCCAGTGGAGCTGAGATTTCTGCGACATTCACATTGTGACTGTTAGTGAACTAATATCTACCAATATCACCAGTGGAGCTGAGATTTCTGCGACATAGAAGCGTGTCACTTGCCTCGCGCGCCTGGATTTCAGTGTGTTGTGGTGACCTCCGGGGGGATGTGTGTGTGTGTGTGTGTGTGTGTGTGTGTGTGTGTGTGTGTGTGTGTGTGTGTGTGTGTGTGTGTGTGTGTGTGTGTGTGTGTGTGTGCGCGTGCGCGCGCGCGGGAGGGTGGGTAGGTGGGTGGGCGGGCGGACCTGGGTGTGTGTGTGTGTGTGTGTGTGTTTTGTACTTGTGTGATTCCTTGACTAATTTGTCTTTTTCTTTCACTGGCAGAAATGGTGTACATGTGTCCGGGTGTACACGTGTGTGTGTGTGTGTGTGTGTGTGTGTGTGTGTGTGTGTGTGTGTGTGTGTGTGTGTGTGTGTGTGTGTGTGTGTGTGTGTGTGTGCGTGCGCGCGCGCGGGAGGGTGGGTGGGCCGCCCCGAGTGTGTGTGTGTGTGTGTGTGTGTGTGTGTGTGTGTGTGTGTGTGTGTGTGTGTGTGTGTGTGTGTAACATCTGATTCACACTATCAAATTTGAGCGTTGCAAGGCTACCTAATATTACTCTCACTCATATGTTATCAGTTGTATGAGATTATGTGTTGTATTCTTACATTGTGCTAAGTTACCCTACGAATGTACTTATGTACTTGTGTGATTCCTTGACTAATTTGTCTTTTTCTTTCACTGGCAGGAATGGTGTACGTGTGTCCGGGTGTACACGTGTGTACGTGTGTACGTGTGTACGTGTGTATGTGTGTCCGTGTGTACTACGTGGGCGCCTAGACTATGGACTGAGTAAGTGTTCAAGTGAAATTTTTATCTTGTTCATTTATTGATTTGTAGTGCATTATGGTTTTGTTGGGACTGTTTATGTGTTTGTTTGTTTGTTTCATTGGATGTTCGTGATGTTCGATGCAATGATACAATTGTTATGTTATTATTATATTTATTAATTTTATTATTATTGTAACGAACGCAGCGACAACTATATAGCATATCACTGTACTTCTTTCTTCTTACTCTTCTTCCTTCTTGAAACTGAAGTAACATTGAAACACCACATCCTTACTCCTTCCCTTACTTTACTTTTATTATTATTATTATTATTATTATTATTATTATTATTATTATTATTATTATTATTATTATTATTATTATTATTTTTATTATTATTACTATTAGGAGTTAGAAAGGATGAAGATTCTTGTTGCCTACCTCATCTTCCCTCCCTCTCTCCTTCCCTTCCTTCCCCCTTCCCTCCCTCCCTCCCTCCTTCCCTCCCTCCCAACAGCCATCCCGTCCACCCATCACAGTAGACATGAGTAATGTTGTCACCAGCCAGCTCACTTATCATCAACTCATATTTAACCTTCAGTTCCAATGAAATGTACTCTGTCTTTTTGTAAGGCAGCCGCTGTATTGTCACGTCTGGTTGCCTCCCTTCCCAAGGCGGCTCCATAGTAGATACCCTCGCTGTTAAACCTACTATGGAGCCGCCTTGGGAAGGGAGGCAACCAGACGTGACAATACAGCAGCTGCCTTACAAAAAGACAGAGTACATTTCATTGGAACTGAAGGTTAAATATGAGTTGATGATAAGTGAGCTGGCTGGTGACAACATTACTCATGTCTACTGTGATAGATCTGTAAGAGATGATGGTAGGGCTCGGTGTGGAGTCCTCATTAGGCATTTTAAACATGATGGGACACATATGGACATGGAATGTTGTTACAGGCTGACTGACGGCGTCTCATCAACTCAGGCTGAGCTGTGTGCCTTCAGGTTTACTCTCAGTCTGTTGCAGGGAGGGACTGGAGATGTATGGGTGTTCAGTGACAGTCGAGGGGTGCTGGAGTCCCTGGTAAGCCCAAAGCCTGTCCTAAAAAGCCTGGTGTCTGAGTGCAAAGCCCTGGAAAAGACTCTTGAACCCCACAGAAAAATAAGGTTCATGTGGGTACCGGCCCATGTTGGGATCAGTGGGAACGAAAGAGCAGACCATCTGGCAAAAAGAGGTAATGAAAAGTGTGAAGTCGATTTAAGGTGTAGCCATACCCTGCGTCAAATAAAAACACACATAAAGCGTGTACAGTCAGATTGTGAAAAAGGAAAGATAGAGGCCCAATGTGAAAAGAGTGAAACACTTAGACACTATGTGCGTGTTGCTCAGGAAACGACCTACTCTTATGGAAAATACAGGGCGGCGTGGAAAGACAGTGTCTGCACCAGGCTTAGAATGGGCTGCAAATATCTCTGGAAGCTAGGAGTGGAGGTGAATGAGGCAGACAGACAGTGTAGGTTGTGTGGGGAGCGTGACGCTCACTCACTACGCCATTACGTACTCCGGTGTCCCTCGCTGCCACACACCAGTCAGGTCACGTCTGGTTCCCTCACTGACCAAGTGATTTGGTTATTTAATACTGGCACAATAAGAGAGCTGCTAGCCAGTTCTAATGTCTTACAGAAGATAGTGTAATATTGTACATTATTTGTTTAAGATGACTTACTATTAAGACTATGTTATAATGCTACTCCACCATAGAATCTATTATGCCAAAAAAAATCAAGCTATTAGCTTTTCTTACAATACCTAACTTTTACTCACTCTGTATAATATATATTATAATTTAACAACTTTGGATAAGGTTGATGGAGACTTATGTCCCATCAACCCTTTGAGATAGGAAGTATTTATGTATATATTTTTTGTCTCAATAAATGTATCAATCAATCAATCAATCAATCAATCCTCTCCCTCCCATCCCCCACTCACCCTCTCTCCCTCCCTCTCCCCGTCTCTCCTTCCTCCTTCCCTAGCTCACTCGCTCACTCACTGACTGACTGCATTCCTCCCTCCCCTCCCTCCCTCCCTCCCCTCCCTCCCTCCCTCCCCTCCTACTTCACTATCTTTCTCTTTCCTTCTTCTCCCGCTTCCTTACTTTCTTCCTTCCTTCCTCCCTACTTCCTTCCTGCCTTCCTTCTTTTTTCCTTCCTTCCTTCCTTCCTTCCCCTCTTCCTTCCCCGCTTCCTTCCTTCCTTCCTTCCTTCCTTCCTTCCTTCCTTCCTTCCTTCCTTCCTTCTACTACTACTACTACTACTGATACAACTGATACTACTACTACTGCTGCTACTACTACTACTGTTACTGCTACTGATACTACTACTACTACTACTACTACTACTACTACTACTACTACTACTACTACTACTACTACTACTAC
>JAXIVD010000789.1:76896-91896 GCA_036785275.1 Cancer borealis
CAAAATTGAATGCAATATTCTAGATGAGGGCGTACGAGTGCATTATATAATGTAAGGATAACTTTTTCAGATTTATAATCAAAAGTTCTACCGATGAAACCGACCAGTTTGTTAGCTTTTTTTTTACAACGTCTGAACAATGTTTATCTGGTTTGAGGTCGTTACTAATAGTTATCCCTAAGTCTTTTTCTTGGTTAACCTTGGAAAGTTCAGAGTCATTCATTGTATATTTAGTGAATTGATTATTGCTACCGATATGCAAAACTTTACATTTATCAACATTAAATTTAATTTGCCACTTCTTTGACCAATTGACTAACATGTTGAGGTTTGATTGAAATTGTAGTTTATCGGCGGTTGTAGTTACTTTACTCGTGATTTTCGTATCGTCGGCAAATTTTGATATTTTACAAGTGAGGCCTTCATCAATATCATTTACGTAAATTAGAAAAAGAATGGGACCAAGTACTGAGCCCTGTGGCACACCGCTTTTAACGTCTCGCCAGTTAGATAATTTACTGTTTATGACAACGCGTTGTCTTCTTTCGGAAAGCCAGTCTTCAACCCATTTAAGAATATTTCCAGATATGCCGTGTGATTCTAATTTTTTAAATAACCGTTTGTGGGGAACTTTGTCAAACGCTTTTTGAAAGTCGAGATAAATTATATCGACCGCTTTTGTCTCGTCATAAATGTTGAATACATCGTTATAAAAGTCAAGGAGATTCGTTAAGCAAGATCGTTTGTTTCGGAAACCATGTTGAGAATTATTAATCATGCTATTTTCTTCAAGAAAAGTCACTAGTTTATCGCGTATTATAGTTTCCATTAATTTACCAACTACGGATGTGAGGCTGATTGATCTGTAGTTAATCGGTAGTGTTTTATCTCCTTTCTTTTGTATAGGGGTAACATTTGCTGATTTCCAAATGTCGGGAACTTTTCCAGAATTTAAAGATTTATTAAATAGTATTGCAAGAGGTTTGCTGATTTGAAATGTTGCCTCTTTTAAGACTCTCGGTGCAATACAATCAGGACCAGGAGTTTTATTTACTTTAATTTTATCAAGTGCCTTAGTTATTATATCCTCAGTAAAGTGACAATCGCTTAAAGGAATTAAGTTAGGTTTAGCTGGGGTTACTTCCTGGATTTCATTGGTGTCTTCAACAGTAAAAACGGATGCAAAATAATCATTTAGTACTTCGGCCATTTCTGATTCTGTATTTATTTCCTTACCGTTTTCTAGGTGGAGTGGGCCAATATTAGTTGTGATAACTTTTTTATTACGTACGTAAGTGTAAAATTCCTTAGGGTTGGATTTAGTTTTATTCGCAATATATATTTCGAGATCATTTTTACTTCGTCTAATCATCTTTTTTGTTTCGCGTCTTAGTCTTTCGTATTCTATTTTATCGTGTTCGTTTTGTGATAGTAAATATTTATCATGTGCTCGCTTTTTAAGTGAGGAAGGAAGGAAGTGTTGGTGATGTGTGAGTGTGAAAGAACGGAATGAGTGTGTCAGCCTGTCAGGAAAGGAGCGAGCGAGCTAGACGCAAGTGGTGGTGGTGGTGGGAGAGTGTTGGTAATAGACAAGACACATAATGAGATGCAGGGAAGTTAATGTTTGTCTGGGTGTTGGAATCATGTTTGTTTACTGATGACGAAAACAGTGTAGACGAACAGCTGTGTATATGACGGCGCGCGCTCCAAAAATTGTCAATAACAATTGCTTGTGTGTGATAGCGCGCTTTCCAGAAATTGTCGATTTTCACAAAGTTGACGTAAAAAGTGATAGTGTGACGGCGCAGAAGTCAGGGTAACAACTCAATGTTTGTGGGAGTATATTTACGAAGTGAACTGCTAGATCAGCCAGGGTTGGTGAAGGCACTGGACATTGCTCCCTTAGTGTATTCACTTTTCCACAGTCACGTAGGTAATGTTGTAGTGTGTGTCACGGTGTCCTGTTTACTGCGTTGTGATAGCTTGATTGTGACTTGCAGAGGTGATGGTGTCCAAGGAGGGCTTGTGTGTGGCAGCCGTCCTTACATCCCCCATGTTATGTCCAAGGAGGGGGCGGGGCGGGACTTGTGTAATCTATTAACGAGCCCACCAAGGCCTTGTATGCGGTGAGGATTACAACGCTTGAGGCTTTCACGACTATTCCTTGCGTGGCATTTTTCCTTAAGGTGGAAATCCAAGTTAGATTATAAAACTATGTATGTGCATGTGTATGTATGCATGTATGTTTAGATTAACCCTCTCTCTCTCTCCCTTCCCCCTTCCTCCTTTCTAACCTTCCCTTCTTTCTCCCTTATCCTCTCTCCCCCTACTTTCCCCCTTCCTTCCCTAGTAGTAGTAGTAGTAGTAGTAGTAGTAGTAGTAGTAGTAGTAGTAGTAGCACTAGTAGTAGTAGTAGTAGTAGTAGCAGTAGTTGAGCACTGGAGGTTATCGTGTGAATATCCTGTCACCAAAAAACTGTATCACCTTCTCGGCATATAATGATACCTAGAATATAATTTTTTCAGGGTAATGATTTGTTTTTATTAATATTCATTATTTTCTCATTGGCTGTTTAGTGCTTTGTTAACATCCCACGATGACCTCGGTGGCTCTTATGACCTAACTGATGACAGATTCTACAATGTAACTCAGGGTCATACCTGCAAATTGTCTAATAATGAAACAGTCTCTTTGTAAACTTGTGAAAAAATAACTGAAATGACGCGTTAAAAAATCACCTTTTTTAGTATATTTTCTTGATTTCTTTATTTATTAATGTTTTCTAGGGTTTTTGAAGTTATTATAATTATTTTCTGATTTCTCTAATACTCCTCCTTCCTCAACAGACGCCATTGGACTCTTTTAGCTGCGGGAACAAACTGTGAGTCTGGCAACAAGCAAATTGTTCCCTTGTGCCTGCAGGTGTGGACAGCGCCTAAGTGTGCAGGTGTGGACAGGACAGGTGTGTAATGGTGCAGGTTTGTAATACAGGTGTGTTATGCAAGGCTGGAGTTAGTGTTTTTAGCCAGGGAGAGAAAGGGGTTTAACAGACATGGATTCTTATAAAAGATTGTACCCTATAAATGGCATCTATATTTTTACAGGAATTTTTTAACAAGGTCATTAATGTAGTTATATTAATTAATTTATTCGGAAAATCAATTCACCTGACAAAAATACCTCAGAATCTGGACATTAGATTCCTTGTTTCATCTATCTTTTCTTCTTAAACTTTCATTATTCCCTTGTTTCATCTATCTTTTCTTCTTAAAATTTCACTGTTCCCTTGTTTCATCTATCTTTTCTTCTTAACCTTCCACTCTCCCCTTGTTTCCTAAAGCGTGGTAGTCGTGCTGAGAGGCTGAAAGGCTAACAACAAGTTCACTCATGGATGGGCTGAGGGTGTCACGGGCACAGTATATCCTTCCTTTTTCCTTGCCCTTACTCTCCATGGGGGTTATGGGGTTATGGGGAACAGATCAGCTATATCCCACACTTACACTCGGCTCTCCATGACCAATTATGAACATTTATAACTAAAAAAAATCATCCCCCCCCCCCAACTTCCCTGGCTTTGACAAGGATACGGCTCTGAAAACTCCTCTAACCATCCACCTGTCAACTCCCTCGTCTCATCCACCTGTCAACTCCCTCGTCTCATCCACCTGTCAACTCCCTCGTCTCATCCACCTGTCAACTCCCTCGTCTCATCCACCTGTCAACTCCCTCGTCTCAATCACCTGTCAATTCCCTCGTCTCATCCACCTGTCAACTCCCTCGTCTCATCCACCTGTCAACTCCATCGTCTCATCCACCTGTCAACTCCCTCGTCTCATCCATCTGTCAACTCCCTCGTCTCATCCACCTGTCAATTCCCTCGTCTCATCCACCTGTCAACTCCCTCGTCTCATCCACCTGTCAACTCCCTCGTCTCATCCACCTATCAACTCCCTCGGATCATCCATCTGTCAACTCCCTCGTCTCATCCACCTGTCAGCTCCCTCGTCTCAATCACCTGTCAACTCCCTCATCTCATCCACCTGTCAACTCCCTCGTATCATCCATCTGTCAACTCCCTCGTCTCATCCACTTGTCAACTCTCTCGTCTCATCCACCTATCAACTCCCTCGTCTCATCCATCTGTCAACTCCCTCGTATCATCCACCTGTCAACTCCCTCGTCTCATCTACCTGTCAACTCCCTCGTCTCATCCACCTGTCAACTCCCTCGTCTCATCCACCTGTCAACTCCCTCGTCTCATCCACCTGTCAACTCCCTCGTCTCATCCACCTGTCAACTCCCTCGTCTCAATCACCTGTCAACTCCCTCGTCTCATCCACCTGTCAACTCCATCGTCTCATCCACCTGTCAACTCCCTCGTCTCATCCACCTGTCAACTCTCTCGTCTCATCCATCTGTCAACTCCATCGTCTCATCCACCTGTCAACTCCCTCGTCTCATCCATCTGTCAACTCCCTCGTCTCATCCACCTGTCAACTCCCTCGTCTCATCCACCTGTCAACTCCCTCGTCTCATCCACCTGTCAACTCCCTCCTCTCATCCACCTGTCAACTCCCTCGTCTCAATCACCTGTCAACTCCCTCGTATCATCCACCTGTCAACTCCATCGTCTCATCCATCTGTCAACTCCCTCGTCTCATCCACCTGTCAACTCCCTCGTCTCATCCATCTGTCAACTCCCTCGTCTCATCCACCTGTCAACTCCCTCGTCTCATCCATCTGTCAACTCCCTCGTCTCATCCACCTGTTAACTCCCTCATCTCATCCACCTGTCAACTCCCTCGTATCATCCATCTGTCAACTCCCTCGTCTCATCCACTTGTCAACTCCCTCGTCTCATCCACCTATCAACTCCCTCGTCTCATCCATCTGTCAACTCCCTCGTATCATCCAACTGTCAACTCCCTCGTCTCATCTACCTGTCAACTCCCTCGTCTCATCCACCTGTCAACTCCCTCGTATCATCCACCTGTCAACTCCCTCGTCTCATCCACCTGTCAACTCCCTCGTCTCATCCACCTGTCAACTCCCTCGTCTCAATCACCTGTCAACTCCCTCGTCTCAATCACCTGTCAACTCCCTCGTCTCAATCACCTGTCAACTCCCTCGTCTCATCCACCTGTCAACTCCCTCGTCTCAATCACCTGTCAACTCCCTCGTCTCAATCACCTGTCAACTCCCTCGTCTCATCCACCTGTCAACTCCCTCGTCTCAATCACCTGTCAACTCCCTCGTCTCATCCACCTGTCAACTCCCTCATCTCAATCACCTCTTCTTTTACATATTTCTCAACCTTTACTTCTACATCTGTATCTTCCTTCAGTACAACCACCTTAGAACCACGCATCAACTCTCCACTCTGGTCTCTTCCTCTTCTATAACTCAGACTGTTCCCTCCTCTCACCCACACCCACGCCCATCCACTACCACTAATCACCTTCCTTTATCCATCTTCTTTGGTCCTCGCCGATGGAACAAATACTTCCATATCTCTGCTCATGCTCCATACTCAAAAAACACTTTACAATTTCAGAAATGCATCCAAAAACAGGTGGAAAGGTAACCTTCCATACACGACCTCACAAATCTTACCTAGTCATTGTTGACTCAGAATCCCAAACTGAAGCAATGCTCATACTTAAAGACCTTGATGGGAAACCATTCCCTGTGTCCCCTGAGACTCAACTCAACACTCCTACTGGTTCTGTTCCCTGTGTCCCCTGAGACTCAACTCAACACTCCTACTGGTTCTGTTCCCTGTGTCCCCTGAGACTCAACTCAACATTCCTACTGGTTCTGTTCCCTGTGTCCCCTGAGACTCAACTCAACACTCCTATTGGTTCTGTTCCCTGTGTCCCCTGAGACTCAACTCAACACTCCTACTGGTTCTGTTCCCTGTGTCCCCTGAGACTCTACTCAACACTCCTACTGGTTCTGTTCCCTGTGTCCTCTGAGACTCAACTCAACACTCCTACTGGTTCTGTTCCCTGTGTCCCCTGAGACTCAACTCAACACTCTTACTGGTTCTGTTCCCTGTGTCCCCTGAGACTCAACTTAACACTCCTACTGGTTCTGTTCCCTGTGTCCCCTGAGGCTCAACTCAACACTCCTACTGGTTCTGTTCCCTGTGTCCCCTGAGACTCAACTCAACACTCCTACTGGTTCTCATTCACAATGAAATCTGACCAGACAGCGTCAGTTGGTGAGACTGTTCTCCTCACCTTTCTGAACTGATTGCAGACCAACATGATATCACTCGTGTGTCCTGCTTTACCATTAATCCTCGTGGCCGTCGCAAACATACAGTAAATATTGTAACAATTGTATTCAAAGGACAAGATCTTCCAGACAGGGAATACATAGGTGGAGCCTTCTTTAAGGTTAAACCTTACATCCCCCTCCCACACCAGTGCCAAAACTGCTGAAGATTCAGACATCCAGCAAAATATTGTAGATCCACTGCACGTTGCCCTCTCTGTGCCTCACCTGGCCATACCCGTACAAACTATCCTTCAACAATACACATCTGTGCAAATTGCACCCAAGAACATAATGTTTTCTTCCGAGGCTGTTCTGTTTATAAATTTAAATCAGAGGTTGCTGCCCTCGGCTTCAAACATGACCTAACACTCAAAGAAGCTAGACAAGAAGCCCATCTCTGTGGCTTCCAACAGGTTCCTCTCTCTCAGCGCATCTTCATTAACACCCCACAAACCACCACGAACACTGACATTCCTCCTACTACATCCCATCCTTCTTCCACTCACACTGTTCCATTTCCAACTCCTCTTGTTCCTTCATCTAGCACAAATACCTCCTCCACTTATTTCACCTATCAGTGCCAGTGAATAATTATTTTTCTCTCCTGAAGCCAGATATCCCAACCTCTACTCCTTCAACTTCAAGCCTTACCCCCCCTTCCACGTCCTACTCCAGTACCTAACACCAAGCGTCACTCCTGTACTTCTCTCCAAAACCTTCTACTCACTCTACTTCCTCTCTAATCACTAAATCTTCTTCCCTACAACCTCCAGCCAAGAAAATGTTTACTCCCACTCTCTCATCCCCTCCTTCCCCTAGTGAGACTATCTCTGACATATAAGCCTTCATAGCAGGACCTTTCATTGATACCTCACTCCCTTTTCCATTATCTACCGCACCACATACCATCCAGTAACCTTCCTTCCACTCTTATACCTCTTATACCTCCTCCCCCTTCCCCTACTCCTACTCCTCTCCCATCTTCCTCTCCTTCCCCATCACCCCTTCACCTCCCACCCTCACAGCTACGTCTACTAGACAATCTCCTCTTGACTATCCTTTACCTCCTGGAGTCTCTCATGAATCCCTGTTAAATAATTCCTCACTCTATAACTCCTATCCCTACCATTATCGCCATTATCACAACTCGTTATTCCTCAATCCCAAATCCTTCCTGCCCAGATACTGTCCTTCCTTCCATAACTCCTACTTTTTTTTTATTATTATTCAATGATGTCCGTTCTCCACTGCAACATCCTAACATAGCGCCATATTACCTTAGATGTCTGGCGCTTGATCTTTTTGCATTAACTAACTAACTAACTTTACTGTTATTTGACGTAGATTTTTGAGTGACGCCTCGCATATTTACGAACTATTACATTTCCAGCAGCTTAACATGTGTTCCTAGATACTTATAGTTGCCATTAAGAGGGTACAAACTTTCATAACAATCCATGTTTGTGTGTTTGTATAGATGAGATGAAACTCTTCTTGCTGTTTCAGGAAATGAGGTGTTTTTTGTGTGTATGTTTTGAATATATTTAATTACTGTTATGTTTACAGAGAAAGAGAGAAGAAAGGAGAAGATAAGAGAGGAAAGAAGAGAAGCGAGGAGAGGAGAGAATAATAATAATAAGGTAAGGGTATTAAATAGTGATAATTATTTTTCAGTTAATTTTTTATTGTCAAAAAAAAAAAAAAAAAAAAAAAAAAACATGAGTATTCCCTCGTTTTCCTTCCCTTTACAATACTTCAAACACTCTCCGGAGAGAAACTCGACACCATTTCCCAAGGAAAAAAAAAAAAAAAAAAAAAAAAAAAAAAAAAAAAAAAAAAAAAAAAAAAAAAATCAATAATTTGAGAGTCCGGCGGACTCTAAAAAACTGAAGCTCATTAACGGGCATCACAACCTATCAATGAGTCTGACACCTCATTACGTTATAAACAATTGTATATTAAGGCAGCAGCAGGAGTCCCCAGCAGCGCATACACACATGGGTACTCTAACACTCCAGGACACACTGAAACGATAAAAATACATTATTTTATAGATGAATTAATAGTGATTCATTATTCACGATAAAAAAACATTATTTTATAGAGGCTCATCAGGGAGACCTTGTAGGAATTTGTCCAAGTGTCTTTTGAGAACATGAGTGGAACATTTGGTTAGGTTCCTGATTCCCCTGGGCAAGCAGATGAATAGCCTTGGTCCCTCATAGGTGAAACTATTGACGTGGAGGGACATGTGCTTCAGGGAGATGCCTTACACAGTTTTACGGCAGCATGTTGGACCAAATCGTGGGTGGTGGTGTGCCGATATCCTGTGGTTCTTAAGTATTGGGTTGGGTACTACTAAGATTTTCCAGGTGTATATGGTTGTGTACCTTTCTCTTCTGCATTGTAAGGAGTACAGCTTCAGGATGTTTAGTTTGTGCCAGTAATCTCAGCTATCCCCCAGTTGCAGCTTACGGATATTTTGTGTGGTGACCGCCCCGGCAGATGTATTCAAGCCTGGGGGGCACAAGAGCTTTCCTTAGTGGCACGAGATGCTATGCTTGTTTACTGTGGAAGGTGTGAAGGATGTTGTTAATTTATTTGCTGTCTTGGTGATGTTTTGGTGCTCGTCGTCGTCTGTCAGTTGGTTGTTGAGCTGAATTCCGAGGTCCCTCAAGTTATCCTTCTCCACAATCTGCTGTCCATCTGCATTGTATCGCCTTGTTTGCAGTGTGTTTTCAGTGTCTCTTCCATTGCGAATTAGTTCAAATTTCTCACTGTTGAACCTCATATTGTTGCTGGTGTAAAAAAATCATATAAAGTATAAAAAAAATAACAAAAAAATGCTTTAAAAATATAACAATAATATATAATATTATGTATGTAAAAATTAATAAAAATAGAAGACTTGAATTCCTATATCAACTCTGAACTTCAATAAAAAAAATTAATTTAAACTTACACTGACGTGTCTTAATTATATATTGATAGTCTTTAATCATTACTTAATACTTTATACATTACATATAATATGCTGTGCTATAACCTAAACCAATATGTACTGACCCATAGGGTGGGGCCGATAATCCGTGCGACGTTGCCATGTCTCATTACTTCAAAGAAAACGGAATAACAGTTCTTCTTTATTCAATTTAATGCATAACTTCGCTAAAAAAAAAAGTGATTAAAGACATGAAGATCTCTGCAGGTGATTATGCCATAAGTAAATTAAATACAGTAAAGGTGCTGGTTATACAAGTAAAAATTAGACTGATAATTTACATAATATTTTCTGTTATGTGCTCCTGAGATACCCAGTGGTGAAAAGAAACACAGGATGAGACACGGAAAATCCCGCCTCGGGTCGAGTGGCAACGTCGCCTGACCTGAAATGCCACATCATACATGTATATGAAATACCTTAATTTAATTTCGTATATAACACTCATTTGTATCACCTGCTATATAATTAAAAAATCAGAATATTCTTAGAACGCTGTTTGTTGATAATACTATGATTAAAGGACCGTGAGAAGTATAAAGTGAATGTTTTGGTTGGAGATTTGGCAGAATGGTGGCCAACACCCTATGGGTCAGTACATATTAGTTTTACTATAACACTCCCTCCTTGGCCAGTCTGGTTAAGTTAGGTTACTCCCACACTCCATGACACTCTGAAACGATAAAAAACACCATTTTTCTCGGCACACAAGGGGAAAATAATTGTTGCAGTACATTACTTCCCATAAAACTGTCTGACAAACTTAATTGAAATCCTTGTAAGTTTATGGTGATGAAATAACATTTTACATTCCAAATTCAGTCACATATAGAAACGGACTTAATATTTACCTGTGTGTGTGTGTGTGTGTGTGTGTGTGTGTGTGTGTGTGTGTGTGTGTGTGTGTGTGTTGGACCTTCAGAACTGTCAAACTTGTTCTAGTGAAAACAAAATTTTCCTTCGAGGTAACCTAAGCTAAACGTGTACTACATTGGTTATGATGAATTATATATTATTGTTATATTGATGTACGAATACTGTGTGTGTGTGTGTGTGTGTGTGTGTGTGTGTGTGTGTGTGTGTGTGTGTGTGTGTGTGTGTGTGTGTGTGTGTGTGTGTGTGTGTGTGTGTTAAGTTGAGTAGAGGAAGGCAGGAAGGAAGAAGGAAGAAACGAAAGGAAGGAAGGAATTATGGAAATTCACAAACTCAGACTTAACTAAACATTTTTCACAAGTTAGGTAAAGCTTAACTCCTTATCGTAATCTTAAGGTTGATATATATTAAATTATCAATCTAGTTCCAACACGAAATTCTATCAAGAAGAGGTGTGATGTATGAGGAAGTATTTCTATATAGGAACAACACACACACACACACACACACACACACACACACACACACACACACACACACACACACACGTCCAAAACACGTCACCCGCCTCGTCGCGTCGGCAAGGTTAATCAACAACAACATAACGTACCACTGCACTATTAATGACCTGAAGGCGATGGTCTCTCACTACCAAGGATTATATGCACACACACAATTGCTAATAAAATCAATAAAAAAGTATATACACTAAATTGATGAAATATGTTATATATGTGTGTGAATCCACTTACCTAAACAAATGAAGAAAGGGAGGGAGGTGGCAGCCACCTAGCCGAGTCTGTCAGTCTGGATACACACTACACGCTCAGACGGTGACGCTCTGCCTGGCCCTCCTGTTCTCCGACTGGCCGCGATGGTTTGCCTTAGTGATGGGCGCTTTGTGAACGAGTCGGTCCTTAGAGCCGGCTCTTCCAGGTGAACGAGAAGAGCCGGATCTTTCTCGAGAGCCGTTTGATATTTTTTTGAGAGCCGTTAATTTTTTTATTCTAGTTTTTCCATATTTTTGCAATTTTCTAACAAAATGCAAAAATTACCGATTGTTAATAATTATAGTAATGATAATAATAATAATACTTACGAGAATGAAGCCTATTCATAGAAATTATATAGTAAAATAGTTGTTACCCATTCAAGTTAACAAAGAAAACTGTATTTCCAAGTGCTTTGGCCTCTAGCAAAGAGGGATAACTCAACACATAAAACACATATATATGAATAATTCAGAAAATATATGGTGTATATGGCAGGCTAATGATGTGGAATGTACACTATAATATTCCCTACAACATATCGGTAAATGAAGACAATCTGATAATATTAAGAGGTCAAATTAAATTATAGAACTCGTCTCAAAATAGTATACATATTTTACAAATCAAGTATATTTTTTTCCATAGTTAATTTTTTTACACAAAACTCATTTTCTCATTATAGCTCGAGAACCATAAGGTATACGTACAATGACTTCGAATAGACAAAGAGTGAATAGGAATCCAACTTTCTGTTGCAACATTTAAAAATGAAATTACTCTTTATATAATGAAGGAAATTTTTTTTTCATAACCTGTGAGTAAAATATAAAAAATAACCACTAGCTGATACGCCTTTTAAAATTATTCAAATGATTATAGGTGCATTTTTTCTGTCAAACTAATCGTTAAGGTTTTTTCCTTATAACTCGAAAACTATGAAATTGACGTAAAATGATTATGAGTAATTAGGGAAGTTAAATGAAACAAGCTTTCTTTTCATTCTATTGAAAATTAAACTCAATGATAAATGACCATCGAAATTTTTTTTTCTTAACTATTAGCGTTATTCAAAATCAGACTACACCAGCTGAAAGGCCTTTTGAAGGTAAGAAAATAACTATTTAACATAATTTTTGTCAAACTGGTATTTAACATTTCGTTTTGTAAAAACGAAAACTATGGAGTTTAAGTCAAAAAATCTGCGAATAATTAAAGTAAGAAAATAAATATATATATTTTTTGGACCATCAGAACATGTAAACAGTTTATAAATAATGAAAACATTAAAAAAAAAAAGTTTTTGGCGTAAATTTAGATTGAATTACATGATTTGATAGAACTTTTAAAATTACATCAATTAGCATAAGTGCATTTTTTCTGTACGACTAATATTTACGCGATAAAAGACAAGTTAACTACGTTGATAATTTGAGGGGTGGTAGGGTACCCCACCACCCCTCAAACTCACATTACGTAAAAGCAACCACCAATTGTTCGTTCTCTCTCTCTCTCTCTCTCTCTCTCTCTCTCTCTCTCTCTCTCTCTCTCTCTCTCTCTTCTCTCTCTCTCTCTCTCTCTCTCATATAGAAATGTTAAATAAGAAAAGAAATATAGATAGTATGTGTGTGTGTGTGTGTGTGTGTGTGTGTGTGTGTGTGTGTGTGTGTGTGTGTGTGTGTGTGTGTATGTGTGTGTGTGTGTGTGTGTGTGTGTGTGTGTGTGTGTGTGTGTGTGTGTGTGTGTGTGTATGTGTGTGACCATGAACGAAAAATTGTCTAAGTCTCTCTCTCTCTCTCTCTCTCTCTCTCTCTCTCTCTCTCTCTCTCTCTCTCTCTCTCTCTCTCTCTCTCTCTCTCTCTCTCTCTCTCTCTCTCTCTCTCTCTCTCTCTCTCTGATAGATATATATTAAATGAGAAAGAAAATAGATCAAGTGTTTTTTTTTTTTTGTGTGTGTGTGTGTGTGTGTGTGTGTGTGTGTGTGTGTGTGTGTGTGTGTGTGTGTGTGTGTGTGTGTGTGTGTGTGTGTCTGTCTATCTGTCTGTCTGTTTGTCCGTCTGTCAGACAGACAAACAGACAGACAGATAGACAGACACACACACACAAAAAAAAAAAAAAAAACATGATCTATTTTCTTTCTCATTTAATATATATCTATCAGAGAGAGAGAGAGAGAGAGAGAGAGAGAGAGAGAGAGAGAGAGAGAGAGAGAGAGAGAGAGAGTGAGAGAGAGAGAGAGATATAACCGTTATTACGTAACCCCACACCCCCACCCAACCATAAACATTAATTCTTATCTTTTGTCGTGTAAATATTAGTCGTACAGAAAAAATGCACTAATACTAAATGATGTGATTTTAAAAGTTCTATATATTCATGTAATTTAATCTAAATATACGCCAAAAAGTTTGTAAGAAAAATGTATTTTTCAGTATTTATAAACCGGTTACGTGTTTTGATGGTTGAAAACATAAAAAACATAATTTAGTTGAGAAACAAAGTCTACAAACATTAGTTATCTATATGTCTGTACACAGTTTCACAAACTCAGTCACACACACATACACAGACATACAGACCGACAGATAGACACACACACACACACACACACACACACACACACACACACACACACACACACACACACACACACACACACACACATATAATATCTATTTCCATTCCTATCTAATATCTATCTATCTATCTATCTATCTTTAAGATATCTATATATCTATCTTTAAGATAGATATATAGATATTAGATAGGAAAGGAAATAGATATTATGTTTGTGTGTGTGTGTGTGTCTGTCTGTCGGTCTGTCTGTCAGTGTATGTGTGTTGTGACCGAGTTTGTGAAAGTGTGTACACTGTACAGACATGTAGATAACTAATTTTTATAGACTTTGTTTTTCAACTAAATTATGTTTTTTATGTTTTCAACCCTCAAAACACGTAACCGGTATATAAATAATGAAAAAAAAAAAAAAGAAAACTTGAAAAGCATTGTATTTGATTTAACTTTAACTATATCTTATGTTTAAATTTTAACTTTATCTCTAATAATGTTTATGGGTATTATTATTAAGTCAGAGAAATTCCTCTCAGTTTGAATACACTGCATGTCTGAAACTGTGAAACAAGTTGTTTAGGTGGATTGTATATAAATTCATTAATGTTTTCTATGATTGGTATTAATTAAGGTAATTTTTTTAAGGCTTTTTAACCTTTTAATTAAATAACAGGTACATTTGATTTAGTCTATGATTTGATATAAATTTGGTTTAAATTAAAATAAATGAACAAACGTTTTTTTAAAGTTTTTTCACCTTTCCTTAATTCAGTAGGTTTTGAAAGCTAACTAGCTAAGTTATCCTAAGAAATTCTTTCTAAATTATAAAGACTATAAACAGAATATGGGGAACTAAAATAAAATATTTGAGAGCCGTTTGGAGCCGGAAGAGCCGTTTTGGAGTGAACGAGAACGAAAGACTCGGTTATCGGAAAAGAGCCGGAACGCCCATCACTAGTTTGCCTATCACACTGCTGCAGATAATCTACACACACACACACACACCTCTTGAAACATTGCATTATTACCTCATCATCATCATTACTAATGCAAGAAAACAAATTAATGCTTAGATTGAGCAGGAAAATAATAGTGTCAGCGGTAACACCAAAGTCTTCTCTCCTCTCTCGCTCCCTCAGTGCTGTGCAGTATGATAAGTTTTCCCGCCCCTCCCTCCCTCTCGCCATGGGCAATATTTTATATGATTATGTTGAGTAGGATTACTATATACATTGTTATGTTATAAACACCACTAAAGGTACATACCTTCCAGTTCTATTCATCTTATTGTATATTTAGATGTTTATATAATCTATTGAACTGGCGTACCTGTGGTTCTGGGCCCCCATTTATTGGAGTAGTATGTGTATGCTAGCTGGTCTAGTTTTGTCCGAGGGGAGCCAACCAGGTAAAAATATCAGGTAAGAATACCACATTTACTATTACGTCACCAAATAGGCTCATCCACCCTTAATTAGTCACTTAACACCACACACTTGGCTC
>JAXIVD010000789.1:100205-120969 GCA_036785275.1 Cancer borealis
AACATAAATTGCGTCATTAATGATAAGAGATGCAAGGAAAAAAGTAATTACTAAGATTTCATTTTATGATAGTGTTTGTGAAAAGCGTAGGTAGTGCTTTAATAATTTAAAAACCAGTAGCTATAGATATGATCTCATTTTATGAAATAATAAGCTATAATATGTTTGTCCTCTATTTATGTTTGTGAAAATGCAGGGAGTGCTAGTGTTACTTCAAAACCAGTAGAAATATAAATATTTTACGAAATAGTAGGCTATATACTTGTTTGTCATTTAAAATAGTTATTTACCATGAAAATGCAATCATTGTTACTATTCCTAGTGTAGGAGCTGTTAGTACTATTTCAAAACAAACACTAAAAATAGAAATATGATTTTATGAAACATTATACTATATTTGCTTGTCATATTATAAATTAAACCATTATGACAACAATGTGCTTCTTTTTTTTATCATGTAGTCCTGTACTACTACCACTACCACCACTGATTACCCTTACTATTAGTTCCTATCAATTCACCTGTCACCTACCACCACCACTAACCTTACTACTGTTGATTACCCTTAGCACAACAGTTAATTCACGTGTCATTACCACCACCACCACCACCACCACCACTAACCTTACTACTGTTGATTACCCTTAGCACAACAGTTAATTCACGTGTCATTACCACCACCACCACCACCACCACCACTAACCTTACTACTGTTGATTACCCTTAGCACAACAGTTAATTCACGTGTCATTACCACCACCACCACCACCACCACCACTAACCTTACTACTGTTGATTACCCTTAGCACAACAGTTAATTCACGTGTCATTACTACCACCACCACCACCACCACTACCACTACTTACCATTACTACTAATTACTATTCATTCACTTATCCACCACCATCTACCTCCTCGTGGTGCTGGACCTCCCCTCACCCTAACATGCTACCTCTCCAGAGTCCGCTCCGCTGCTCTTCTCCCTGTACGGCGCCGCAGGGATGCAGAGAAGCTCTACACATTATCCTACAGCATTACCATCCTCTACTACGAGTCCATCTGCCTCCACAAATACTCGTACCGTCGGCAGGGCCTCATGGTTCGGAGGCATAACGTTGTCTCTGCCCGTCTGCGGCTGGGCTACCATGGCAGATTACCGGGGTGGAAGACGAGCCTTCCTTCACAGTGTTGGCTGTGCCCCGCGCCTCGACCCAACACTACAACACTACTGCCTGCTCTGCCCGACTGTCCGTCACCTGCTGCCCCAAGGCCAGCCACTTGATGTGGTTTGTAAACATCTACTTAAACACGATGTTTTGGAGGAACTATTGTCACGCCACCCTCGTTTTGGTGGGTTTAGATAGCCTAACGTGCCCTGCGTGGCATACGCCTTTTTCGTATGGTCCTGTGTTATTTTATGTGTGTGTGTGTGTGTGTGTGTGTGTGTGTGTGTGTGTGTGTGTGTGTGTGTGTGTGTGTGTGTGTGTGTGTGTGTGTGTGTGTGTGTGTGTGTGTGTGTTATTCACTGTCACAGTCCGCTGCTGGTCTCTCTCGAGACAGCCGGCCGTCCCCCTATGGAAAGAGCTCAGAGCTCATAGTGACCAATCTTTGGGTTGGACCAAGACCACTCACACACAACACACCAGGACAACGAGGTCACAACCCCTCGACTTACATCCCGTACCTACTCACTGTTAGGTGAACAGAGGCTACACGTGAAAGAACTCGCCCAAATATTCTCCGTCCGCCCAGGGGATCGAACCCTGGCCCCTCGGTTGTGAGCCGAGTGCGCTAACCACTACGCTAGCGGACCGTGTGTGTGTGTGTGTGTGTGTGTGTGGGTGGGTGGGTGTGGTTGGTCTTTAATGTATTCTAGATACTATAATTATATCCTGCTACAATGCAAACCTATTGTCTGGCTCATTAGCGCAATAAATTTATCAAATCAATCCACCACCATCACCACAAATACCAACTACCTTTACCATAGTTTAGAATTAATTCACCACTATTAGTAACTACCATTACCGCAGCTGAATTAATACACAAAACACTTACTTCCACCCTCGTATAGACTAGTAGTAACAATCATTCTTCCTCATCCCAGCCTGTTCAAGCTTGTCTAACTAGGCCGGCCATTCCTGCCCCTCCAACCCCCCCACCGCCATCGCACACTCCTCTCCTACACCCCTCCCACCACTCACCCCTCCCCAAATCAACACCACCACGTCTCCCCTCCCCTATACCCATCCCAACCTACCACTCTACACACCCCGTCCCCATCCCTCCTACCACACATCCTTTTCCCCCACCATTCCCTCGATCCCCCCGTCCCAACACACCATTCCCCAACCCACCACCACTCCCCTGCTCTCTCCTCCCTCCCACCACACACTCGCTCCCCCATGGGTAATTAGGTAGAATCGGATAATTAGGTGAAATCAGGTCATTAGTTAGAATCAGGTCATAGGGTAGAATCAGACAATTAGGTAGAATTAATCAGAATTACTTAATTAGGTAGAATTAAATAGAATTAGGTACAAAGATGAAATAACACCAGGTAATATTGCTTAATTATCTACCACATTGCCACACCAGGTGAGAGGAACACAGGTAACCAGACAAACAGGTGTAATTATAGTTGTTAATCAAAGGTATTCTCACGGTGAAGAGGCGAGGCAAGGTTGTACGCTTTGCTAATACAATGTTTTAATATCAATATACTAATCACTAAGAATTGATGGTGTTGATACAGATATTCTAGTAAATTAATGAATGTTATGAGTAATTAGTTCATCCTTACCTCCCAGCACCTCCTACTCAGCCCAGTCTGCCGGTCACTCAAGGAAGAGTCTCTCCCTCTTATGTTATGCTGTTGAGAGTTCCCGCGCACACACTCAATACCTAGGCAAATTAACGCACACGCACGCAATACTGGGGAAACGAACTAACACACACACACACACACACACACACACACACACACACACACACACACACACACACACGTAAGCATACACGCACCGCCGCACACACGCACCGCAGCACACAACAACAACACAACGCTAAAGAATAAAGATGGCGTCGTCACCGCTGTCTGTGTGTCTTGTATTTGTCATCTTGGAATAACTCGTAATGGTGGTCTTTCTTTCACTGTTTTTATGCTCCTTTGTTTTATTTATGTGGTAATATTTTAGGTGAAACTCAAGACTATTGCAAGATTCATGTTTATGTAAATGTTTGTTTTATCGGTGTGATCATTAATTATTAGAAGGCTGATTAATGTTTGGTTTCAGGCTCGTATGATTCTTTATGAGATGTCATTATTATTCATAGTGTTGCATAATATTAAGCATAACGTACAGCCATAAAGGGAACATGAATACGTGGTTTATAATATCATCGTAGCTGTAATGAAATATAAGACGTTCCAGCATTCTTCAATTTTCTCTTTGAAATACATCTATATTATCTATTTGCTATATATATTGTTATTAATGTTGTTTTATATTGATTTTTTTAATAGTTTATATAATTAATAGATGACTATAGAGCAGAAAACAGTAGAAACCTAATGGTAAGTGAGTGAAGAGTGTTGGGTCAAAATAAATACTAGGCTACGGTAGACATAAACACATTACATTACATAGTAGGCTACTGTCTTTGGGATTTGTTAATTGCATTATTTCATACAAATATAATACAATTAATCCATTTATCAATATAATTTCATATCATACAACAGAAAGATTTAACAAAATTTATAAACTACCAACAAACTATCAATATTAATCACCACAATATAATCATTGTGTATAAACATATAACTAGTTTAGACTACCAACATAAAAATATATTGATAATCATGTTTTTTAATAGTTTATATTAATAATTGATGACTATGGAACATAAAACAATAAGTGAGTGAAGGGAGTTCTGGGTCAAAATAATATTAGGCTACGGTGGACATAAAAACATTATTACATAGTAGGCTACTGTTTATACGGTGTTTTCAATGCATTATTTCATACAAATATAATGCAATTAACCCATAGATCAATATAATTTCATATCATACTTACATACAACAGAAAGATTTAAAAAATAAAACATTTATACTCTACCAACAAACTGTCGACATCAATCATTACAATATAATCGTTTTGTATTAATATATAACCAGTTTAGAATTTAGAATATGAGCATAAAATATTATTGAACAATATAAGAGAGAGATAGAGGCTTACCTTCTCTACATATGACACCTGTATGCAACAGTACCGCATAAGGGTTTGTGTATGTGTGCGCGCGCGTGTGTGTGTGTGTGTGTGTGTGTGTGTGTCGCCATCATGGACCTCCACCATTTACCAGGAATTTGTGCTTCATATCCTAGGTAAGTGTGACGCTGCGGGGTTATAAAGATGTCGTGAATCTGATAACCACTCAGGGAAGTAATGGAGTTGGCGGTGTGTGTTCGTGTGTGTGTGAAGGTGTGTGTGTGTGTGTGTGTGTGTGTGTCAGAATCAGTGTGTGTGTGTAGGATATACTTGAGTTTCTTTGCATGGAAGAAATAGGAGAAGACTGGTTATGCACGTGCGTGTGTGTGTGTGTGTGTGTGTGTGTGTGTGTGTGTGTGTGTGTGTTTGTGTGTGTGTGTGTGTGTGTGTGGGAAGGGGCGGGGAGTGTGTTTTCTTACGTACATGGAAGGAATAGAAGGAAGAGAATGAGGAGGAATAGAGGGAGATGCTACATGCTGGTCTGTTTTAACACTTTTTGAAATCTTAACTATAGTCAACGTAATTAAGTAGCTATTTATCCTCATTAACGTACATCGTGTGTTAATGATGAGCCTCATTAATTTCATTGGACTTAACGAGGGCTTAACGAGGCTGGTGGCGTGTTTACTGCATATATAACTTAATGCGAGAACGCGGGGCTGTGAGGTATCTATGGGCATTTATTTCATCTATTGCCGCTTCTTATCTTAGTCATTGGATATGTGGCATTATATAGTATGTTTTTTTGTTTTATTTACTTTTTTTATGTGCGTCTGTCTGCAAATGAAAATATACGTTTACCTATTCTTCTGACGAGGATGACCCCTTAAACGTCTAAATCCAGCTACGTGATGTTAGGTTAGATTAGGCTAGGTTAGACTAGATTTGGTTAGGTTTGTTAGGCTAGGTAAGGTCAAGATTGTCATAACCATATTATACTTATTATTAATTTTTACAACTAATTACGCATCAAAATACTTAATTAACTACAAAAAAGATATATATCAAATGGAAAGAAAAATTAAAGGAAACCGCAATAAAGGAAATACTTAACCTATACATATATATATATATATATAAAAGGAAGTCAGATGTTGGTCTTAAGATGAATTTTTGCTGCCACTCCATACACCTATTATAAAGATGACATAAACACTAATAGTCAAGTCGCCCATGAAAGTATGGTCATAACTTACACATGCTTTCAATTACGGTTATATTAATAGATCGTAAAGCCTAGTACATCATTATCATTTTTAATTGTTTTTTTTATTGTTATTGTCCCTCATAACTATCATATCAGTGTTAATTGGTACTTATTAGGTGTGTGTGATAAGTATAGCGTGTAGTGTTGTGTATGGTGATGTGTTTGTGTCCAATGATTTATAACCAGCGCTAATTTATAATGTTTGGTGATGAATTGTTAGCCCGTACGTAGCAGTGAAGTAAATACGATGACTTATACCTGTACACCAATCATCGTAAGTGAAGCGCCTTTGTCTTGTATTAGAATATGAGGCTATTAATGGTTGTTTGGAAACTCACTATAGGATGATGGAATAGATGGTGTGTGTGTGTGTGTGTGTGTGTGTGTGTGTGTGTGTGTGTGTGTGTGTGTGTGTGTGTGTGTGTGTGTGTGTGTGAAGAAATAGATAGATGGATGGATAGATATATAGATATAAAGAGAAATAAAAACATGAATTTAACAAATATCAATGTTCTCAATGTAAAGCAAACTAACCCATATTGTTTTCTGCTTTTATAAACCATTATTTTTTTTTATTTTCAAATGTGTTTTAATGGAGGACAAACAAAAGATACATCCATGATAAATACAATAGCCTTGAATACAATACGTTTATGCAACCACCAGGAACTGCCTATATCCTGTCAGTCAATTCATAATAATTTATCAAACTATTAAAACTTGGTGATTTTAAATAGTTATAATTACACCATATTTAACTAGATTACTGATAGCTTTATTAACGTAAACTATAACAGCCCATTCAGTATTAATAGTTAACCAGTATAACGATAGCCTATTCAAACGTGTTATCAAAAGACCTTGCCTAGGTAGGGAATAACAGTCCATTCATTAAAAATTATTTATAGCCTAGTTAATTGACTAATACAGACTGTGATAGTGTTTTTATAATGATAAGAGGCTATTTACTGTCGTACTGATAGTTATGCGTTGTATATAAACAGATAGCCTAGTCGTGTAAATAATGAGGTTGCAACTAACTTGGTACAGGGAAAAAATAAATATAAAAAAAAGTTGGCAATTAAGAACGGTAAAGAAAACTTATGATGATGATGATTTCACTTTTTTTTATATACTGAAAGTCTATTACGTGAGCCAATTTGAAGGACGTGGCGAATACTTTTACATAAACATCTGGTTTAGACACATTAATATTTTGATGGATCTTAATAGTGTTGTATAAATAATGTTATGGATTGAGAAAAATAAGGTTGGAGTTGCTTCTTGTCCACACCATTTGCACTTGTATTATTTCATGATGTAAAAACCTCAACATTTCTGGACAGGACGAACGTTTTTTATACTCTTGAAAACTAATATACGTGAGCTATGGAGTCAATATGATCGTTCAATATCACCCAGCTAACAGACGGTCTCCGGAATACATCTTAACTCACTCACATTGCTTGCATTCAAATTACAATCGTCAGCTGCAGATATTATTTAAGAAAACTGAGCCTACCTTCATGAACATAGATCAATTACAGTAAGATAACACCAATATTAAGATAAGTGAAGGAAAAAATAGGTGTCTTAGTATTATGTCTCACTTTGCTTCAATTCGTTGTTACACTTCTAATTTTGCTCGATTTAAATTTTCAATCAGTGTTCCGACATCATCCCAATTTTCCTATTCTTTGGTATGAAACGTATAGCAATAAATAAGAAGGTTAGACACGGTTTATCTGCACTGAAGCCTATTTTACTTTGAACGAAGCCTAGTTTACCTTGAATGAAGCTTAGTAGCCCGTCTCATGGCCCTCCCTTTCTTTTTATTTGAGTGAAGCCTAATGATAAAATGTTAGTGTAGTAATGTATTTCATGAAACTGTTAAATATATATGGAAATTATCGTAGTGGTTGCTTTCTTTCTCGTTTTTTTATTTATATATTTATTTCTCGATAGGCTACTCGATTAGGTGTGTGTGTGTGTGTGTGTGTGTGTGTGTGTGTATGTGTGTGTGTGTGTGTGTCTCATTAATCAAGCTATACGGTAACTAGCACACCGCCGTCCAAAAGATTGATATGTGCTTTCAAACATTGCCATTACTGATTCAGCCTAATATCCTCGCGCTTGAAGACCCTCATTACGCTGTATACATACTGGCACATTAGCGGACGGGAGAGGCAAAATAATCACTGATATTACCGTGATATCACATAAAAGAAAAAATACATACCTACGTTTTCAATCTTACCTAACTTGTTCAGCTAAATTAATTACGTAGCAACACCTGTGCTTCTATATATTACTAAGTTAGGTTTTTAATAGGTTGCAGTAATTAGAATGCATTGTTTCACCCTTCATTGAGACTAGTAGTGGATGTATTGAGATCATTTAATGGGTTGTATCTATGAATCTCCCTCCTGTGTTAACCTAACCTAACTTAGCCTAACCTAACCTAACTTAGACCATAACTGTAACACCATCTTCCTTGCCTCATTGCGTAGTTTTCAGGACAGAATCAGTTGTCATGTCAGCCACTGTCTACTAACATCATTATGCATTGGTGAACGTAGTATTAGTAAGGGGAAACTTATATGAAATTCTTTAACAGTTTTAATCGCTGTATATATGCATTCCGTAACTGTTATTTATTGTGTTGTAAAGAGATTATTTGTTGTTCCCTAAAAGCAGTTATCGTTGAACGTTGCTGATGTTCTTTCCTCGCCTGATATTTTTTCATCACATTCATATTTATTTGTTTTTTTTCTCGTCTTTTTTCATGAGTATATTTGATTATTTTTGAATTTCCCCTTTTTTTAGGTGGATGGAGGGCGGCGGGGTTTCACTTTACATATTACTTCTATTCACAAGATGAAACGTTAATTGTTAATGTTCATTCTCTTTGTGAGCATTCTGTCTCTAATTATCTCTATTGTTTTTTTTTTCATTACTATTAAGTCAAGAACTAACTGCCTTAATGTCATCATCGTCACCACTTAGAGCCAACTTTTTTTTTCTCTTAAGATTAAAGTAGTTTTTTTCTTCCTAGAGTAGAAAGATTTTTTTCCCCTATGATATAACGTGCTCCATTCTTTCCTGTAATTGAATTTTGTTTTACACCCTACCGGCATGTGGCTCTTCCCTAAATTTCCTTTATTAGTAACTGTTATGTAAATTTTTAAAAGCTCTCCCTGGGTGAGTGAAAGTGGTACGTAAGGCCGAAAAGGCTTCTGTCACATAAGTACGTGTCAATTTAGTACGTGAAATGTCTATGTGCTATCTAACCTATGCTATCTAACCTAACCTAACCTAACCTAGTCTATGCTATCTAACCTAACCTAGCCTATGCTATCTAACCTAATCTAACCTAACCTAGCCTAACCTAGCCTAGCCTATGCTATCTAACCTAACCTAACCTATGCTATCTAATCTAACCTAACCTAACCTAACCTAGTGACCGTACTTATGAAACAGTGAATCACGAACTTAAATGACATGTGACCACGTACGTTTGAAACACAAACTAAAGTCCCCCTCCCCCCCCCCCCTCTCTCTCTCTCTCTCTCTCTCTCTCTCTCTCTCTCTCTCTCTCTCTCTCTCTCTCTCTCTCTCTCTCTCTCTCTCTCTCTCTCTCTCTCTCTCTCTCTCTCTCTCTCTCTCTCTCTCTCTCTATCTAACTATCTATTTAACTCACACTAACACACACACACACACACACACACACACACACACACACACACACACACACACACACACACATATATGAAGTGTATTTTATTCCTTTCCTTGCGTGTAGTATCTCCAAGCTCATGCACATCCTTGTCCTTCACTTAAAGAATATGATAATTATTCTGATTTACTTTCTTACAAAATTCACCTTTTTTCCCTACTTTCATTGTTTTCCCTTATCTCACCTTATCCTGTTTTTGTGTATGACAATTTCACTACCATAACTATCAATAAGTAAAGTGTGCTTAGTGCCTTCTTGGCTTCAAAGATGTCCTGCTTTACTTCAAAATATCTTAACTTACCCTCCTACGGTCTGAGATGGTGGTGTAGACGTCTCTATTATTCTGGGAGCTTACATCTTACGTTATATCCATATTTATTAAGCAAATGTATCTGATATAATAGTATTGCAAATGTATGTGGTAAACGCAGCAGAAAGTTTTGCATTTACCAATAATTTTCCACTGAAATTATTATTGGACTGAAGTGAAGCTTGTCGTAGAATTATTGATGCTCTGAACCTGAACAGTTATATTTTGTTCTGCATAAAAGACCTGTAATATATTTTTGAGTGATCTCTAATTCTGTCCTCAAATGTTATTATTATTGTTCTAGTGCCAGGTTTTTGACAATAGGTTTTTATGGAGAGAATTTTTATAACGCTGAACAATGACTTCCTCTGACGGTGGCTATTCGCTCTCTGTGACGCCCTTACGTTAGACTCCAAACGGTGCACACGGTCTATCTTTAAAGGGCTTACCTGGCCGCCGCTCCGGGACGCGCACCATTTGGAACAACAGTAAATGTAATAACAACCATACCATTAATATAAGAAAATTAGTGAGCATCCCAACAAGCCATAGCAATAGGAAAAGTAGCAGCATCAAAAACTATAACAACTAATGATGATAAAAATAATAATAATAATAATAATAATAATAATAATAATTGCAATAATTATATTAATGACAACGTAAATAGTAATAGTAATAATGATCACCTCATCTATACAACCCAGTTAATTAAAATGACTGACAACATAGTGGAATAATTTTATACAACCAGGCGAGTCAGTACCAGTAGATGCTTAATAATACCTTATTAGGCAGCTTTAACCGAACAGTAGCTAATATCACACTGTTAGGTTAGGTTACTTTAATCTTGGTTAGGCAACAGTAACCGAACAGTAGCTAATATCTCAGTTAGATTAAGTTAGGATAGGTTAGGTTAGGTTAGGTTTCGCTACAGTAGCCGAACAACAGCGAATATCATAATGTTAGGTTGGGTTAGGTTAAGTTGGGTTGGGTTGGGGTAGGTCCTTCCCCTAACCCTGATCTGCTACTTTAAAGGAGTGAAATGGTTTTCTATGTATAATTCCATCGCCTGCAGTTGGTTCCATGCGCAGCTGTGTTAGTAATCCGTTAAAGAGGGAAACATCAGAGGGATATACTAGTCATCACCACACCCTCACAAGAGACTGATACACCATCCCGGTAGTTTTGTTGGAGATTGTAATATGTAATTCATCCATTGCTTAGAGGTTGTCGATACTCATACACAGCGGCGAACAGTCTGCGAGAAGCCACACGCCCCCACGCTCCATTAGCTTTAAGGAGAGGCACTGGAGATAAGCAGGAACGAGTGACATCCCGGAGTGTTATGTCTGTTCTAAGGGAAGGTAAAGAGAGAGAGAGAGAGAGAGAGAGAGAGAGAGAGAGAGAGAGAGAGAGAGAGAGAGAGAGAGAGAGAGAAACAATATTTAATAGAAATAGCCCACAACTAATATAATGATAGTAATAATAATAATAATGATAATAATAATAATGGTGATAATAATAATAAAAAAAAAGAAATAATAATAATAATAATAATAATAATAATAATAATAACAACAGTTATTTCTATATTAGTATTATTATTAGCATTATCAGTATTATTATTCTTTTTCTTTTTAAACTCCTTAAGGGTTATGATAATTATGTTGCGGCTTAGAGTTTGTATTTTTCATTGTCTGACCACACCCTTTTTTTTTTCTCTCTCTCTCTCTCTCTCTCTCTCTCTCTCTCTCTCTCTCTCTCTCTCTCTCTCTCTCTCTCTCTCTCTCTCTCTCTCTCTCTCTCTCAAGATGGTGGCACCGTTGGTTCCACTAATGAGAATACTGCCATTAATAACCCTGGAACCTCGTTAGATTACGGCTCACTTCACACACACACACACACACACACACACACACACACACACACACACACACACACACACACACACACACACACACACACACGGAGGAAACTTTCAACTAGTATTCATTACGTTCGCTTTCCTTTCTTTCTTTCCCCTTTTTTTTTTCCCTTCTTAGCCTCGAGTTTATTGACCTTTCTTCTGAAGTTTCTGTATTGCCTTCCTTCACTGGTGTTGTTGTTGTTGTTGTTGTTGTTGTTGTTATTGTTATTGTTATTGTTGTTGTTGTTGTTGTTGTTGTTGTTGTTGTTGTTGTTGTTGTTGTTGTTGTTGACTTGACGTTCTGTTCTGTTCCCTGTGGACTTTGAGGAGGTTAAATTTGCTTACGTTAGGTTAGTTTGGGTCTGGTTTGGTTAGGTTAGGTCCGGTTTGGTTTGTTTAAGTTCGGTTTGGTTTGGTATGGTTTGGTTGTGTTTGGCTAGGTTAGGCTTAGTTTGGTTAGGTTAGGTTATGTCTAGTTTGGTTAGGTTGGGTTAGGTTTTGTTTGGTTAGGTTAGGTTAGGTCCGGTTTGGTTTGGTTAAGTTAGGTTTGGCTTGGTTTGGTTAGGTTTGGCTTGGTTTGGTTAGGTTTGGCTTGGTTAGGTTAGGTTAGGTCTGGTTTGGTCTGGTGTGGTCTGGTCTGTATATGTGGACTTCTCAGCCACACTCCTTCATTCATTATTTGCAATATTGGTTTTGTCTTTTTCTTATTTTCACCTTTTTTGGTTTTCTGTTCACTGCATTCATATGTTGCTCCGCTGTTCAGTGGTTGAATTTATTAGACTTGTTGAGTGGTTCCAATTAATAATTATTTTACTTATTTATGCATTGATATTTGTATTCATTATTATTGTATTTTTTTCCACTATCTGTATATTTTGTTTTCTACCTCCTCCTCCTCCTTTGTGTTGCTATTGTTGTCTTTGTCTTCACTGAGTATCTTGTGTTGGTAACTATCTGACATGTAATTACTATGTGCAATAACTATCAAAAGTAACTTCTTCTATTAATGTTACTTTAATCTAACTCCTTTGTTTCAGTTTAAGTTTAAGTATCTATATTCTTCATTCATTTATAGTTAATTTCCGTGCACCACATTATTAAGAAATAATAGCGTTTGTTTTGATTTGTTGCCGTCATTGTTATATTAATCAACTGTATTACTCTTGTATTGCTTGATAGGTTATTGTTATTCAGCTGTACAACACTTCAAGGGAATTAGTTTATCTTTGTTCTGCGATTACTCTTCTGTCTTTGAGCAACATTGTCATATTTCTCCATCTAATATTGGCTTTGTAAGTTAGTGTGTTTTGTGTGTGGCTTAATATGTCAGTTGTTGGTTGATAGCGCCTTTAGTTGAACTTTATGTATATACCGACCGACAAACCAACAGACAAACAGACAAAGCAACAGATCCACCCACAAACAGATCTACATCTGTGTTATTATCTGTGTCGAACAGGTTATTACACATTAGGTAAGTTTAATTAGCATGTCAATAATCCCTTGATCACACACACACACACACACACACACACACACACACACACACACACACACACACACACACGCACACACACACACACATCACCTTGCTGTACTCATAAGCTGGTGGAAGCTCGTGCCGCGCCTCTTAGAAGGATCAACCCACGCCTGGTATTGGCAACGCGTCCTATTTCCAGTCTTTTTTTCTTATATTCCTACGTGAAAGGAGATAAAAAAACATCAGGTGTGAAAATGGCAGTGAAAACACGGGGAGGTAAAAATGTTTGGTGAATTGACTCCACGAGAAAAATTAAGTCTCGTGGAGGAGGAAAAACAGATGAAAAACAATTGAAAAACAAAGGCACGCGTACGATTCCAGGACTTCAAAATGGATGGGTGGCTGGAGGAAGGAAGGGAAAGAGGAAGTAGACTGACTAGCTGACTGTTTTGATATCATAGTGTTTCCCTTTTATCTCCCTGCATTTCTCCTATACGGATCGGCGCCCTTAGGTCCATCCCGTGTGTGTGTGTGTGTGTGTGTGTGTGTGTGTGTGTGTGTGTGTGCGTGTGCGTGCGTGCGCGCGCGCGTGCGCGTGCGTGCGAAGAGTGACGGGATGCAGCCTCCTCGCTCGCTAACAATAATTTAGAGTTCAAATAGAAGCCGGGTAAGTGGAGTTCAATGTTTTAACCCGAGGTAATACTAACTCTGAGGTCGACGATTAGCTGGCATCCAATGCAGGAGGAGGAACGAAAGGCTGCGTCCAATTACCTTGAAATGATGCAGCCACAGGAGAGACCTGCTTAGGCACTCGTCAGTGGTAATTCCCGCCAGCCTCGCTCCACCCGCTTTGTCACTGCTAATGAAGCCTTGTGGCATGCTAGGCGGGCTGGCTGGATGGCTGCTTGGTGGTGGTGGTGGTGGTGGTGGTGGTGAGGTATATAATAGAGGTGATGCTGTTATTGTTGTTATCTAAGGTATGGAGCTGTAATATCGGTGTTGGAAGCATTGTGATGTGTGGTGTTGTTTGCGTACGTGTGTGGTGATGAGTGGTGTGGTGATTGGTGATGAGTGGTGGTGAGAGATCGAGGCCAAGACTATGTTGTGTTTGTGGGGCTGTAGCGTGTTTGTGGGGCTGTAGCGAAGTTGTTTTTTTCTTTTCTTTTTTCTTAGGGGGAGAAATTTTTTTTGGTGGCGGGGCGGGGCGGGTAATCGAGGAAAATGAATGGTTGGCTTCGGTTTGTTGTTTGTGAACATTATTCAAATGGATTTATTATGGCCGTTTAGCCTTGTGATGAATGAAAGGTTTGTGGCGGCGTGATGATGAATGGTGTGTGTGTGTGTGTGTGTGTGTGTGTGTGTGTGTGTGTGTGTGTGTGTGTGTGTGTGTGTGTGTGTGTGTGTGTGTGTGTGTGTGTTGCACCCTCTTTTGGCACCGAAACCCTTCTGAAACACACACACACACACACACACACACACACACACACACACACACACACACACACACACACACACACACACACACACACACACCTGCGTGCGGGGGCGTTGATAACACCTGTCTAACACCAAGCATCAAGGAAAACTTTGCGACACGTATTTCTTTTTACCTTTAGAAATGAAGAAAACTTAATGAGGTCTCCATAAGCCTCGCGTTGTATTGACATAGTTTTGTGATTTCGTGTAGAATTAAAAATTTTCATTTGCATTCTTTTATTGAAGGTAAACATTTCATTAGTGTGTTCATTAGCATAATATTGTTTGAATAGAATTAAAGTACGCAGCGGGGTGATTGGCTTACAGGAATAGAGAACGGAGCTTGGATAGGAAAATTCAACATCAGACTAAACGAAGGAATGTTTAACTGGTAATTATGGGTAATGAGCAATTAGACTGGACAGCCACAACAGCCATGACCTGTACCTTTCCTGGCCTCGCCCTGGATGAGACTCGACTTTACCGTTGTTAGGTTATATTAGGTTAGGTTAGGTTACATTGGGTTACGTTAAGTTAGGTTAGGTTAATTAAGGTTACGTTACATTAGGTTGGGTTAAGTTAGGTCGTGATTAATAGTGACTGCATAGTGTTCATGGACAGGTGTGCCGCCCAAGCTATATAGTCACCTGTTGCAGCCTCCCTAGTAAGGTAGTGTGGTACAATTATTGCAGTGTAATTGTACCCAAGGTTGTCTAAGAATAGTATCATTGCTCTCGCTCCAAGGCTTACATGGAATGATGATTGCCGGCTGGTTCATTGTTTCTGCAGCCTTGCACTAACCACCTTAATGCATTCGCTTGATTAAAGACGGAAAGCGACGTCTGTTATATATGAATAAAACAATAATTTATCCTCGTCTATTGTATATGAATAAAACAATAATTTATCCTCGTCTATTGTATATGAATAAAACAATAATTTATCCTCGTTTAAATGTATATGAGTGAAACGAATACTTTTTCTTCTTCTCTTCAAATAATCTTCTCTTCTCATACTTTGCTGTCCTTTTGTCTCTATGAAGTAGATATTATAGTAGTAGTGTAGCCATACGGACAACCTCGTTAAGTCCAGTCTGACTTGCCGTCTGTTCTTCCTTTGTACTCTTGTCTATTCATTACTTTGAAGAGTGGCATCATTTACATCCGTCTACATCAAAGGGATTCTAACTTTCAACTTCAAGCACCTAACACCTTGCCAACTCAAACTCACTGCTGTCCGTCATCTGTTCTTCCTTTGTACTCCCTTGTATACCATTCACACCTTGGCCAGTGAATTCATACCACAGGTGAAAAATACGTGTAAGCAATTATGATAACCTGCTGAGTGATCAAATAACTGAACGCATCCGGGAGGGCCAAGTAAAGCCACTTAATTAGCATGGCCACGCATCCTACGCAGTGATCCCTGTGCGTAATGAGGTGTGGGGAGGAAAGGTGTTGTGGGTGTGTTTAGATGTGTTGCAACGAGGCGTCTGATGGGGTTATCATTGTCATTATTACTGTGTGTACGAGGATAATGTACTTAGAGAGAGAGAGAGAGAGAGAGAGAGAGAGAGAGAGAGAGAGAGAGAGAGAGAGAGCGAGAGAGAGAGAGAGAGAGTAATTTACAACAATCCTGAGGAACACGCGCTGGACTTGTGATCACCAGCCATTACCCTTCTAGAGAGAGCTTAGTGCTAATTACAGCTCATCATAGTGTGTGTGTGTGTGTGTGTGTGTGTGTGTGTGTGTGTGTGTACGCCTTCTTCTGTACCTATAATGAGCTTATTCTACGTCCTTATTACTGTGTGTGGAAGGATATTGTACTGAGAGAGAGAGAGAGAGAGAGAGAGAGAGAGAGAGAGAGAGAGAGAGAGAGAGAGAGAGAGAGAGCGAAAAGAGATCATTCGCCTTCAGCATTTATAAAATCTTTCTTTGTTTTTCCTTTCTTTCTTTCTTTATAGAATGATACATTCGTCATGCGCCTCATACTTAGTTTATATCACGTATCTTTGTCTTTATCTTCCGTCACATACTGAGAGTCATATGTTATTATTATTTCTATTATTATCATTATTATTGTTATTATTATTATTATTATTATTACTATTATTATTATCATTATTGCTATTCATTATTATGCATTGATTGATTTCTTGTGTGTAATTCATCATAATGTTCCTTGTTAGTCTCTGTCTGTTTGTCTGTCTCGTTATGAATCGATCATGTCATCTTTTTCTGTCACCTTTATTTTTGTATGTATAAACTTCTTTTTTTTTTATGCTAGAGAGATTATAAAACTGAAATAGAAACATACAAATAAACACGCATCCTGTCACTTCACGGAAACTACATAAAAACCACAAACTCAATCACCATTTTTTAGTGAGTCGATATCTTGGTCTCCTGAGGGTGGGAACAGCGTTGAGAGATAGAGAGAGAGAGGAAGGCAGGCAAGCATTGCGCACTACCTCTTCATCCCGTCACTGTATGTATGTAGCGTACGTGGCTATTGTTTTCACTACTGCTTTACAAAGACACCTAAACCATCTCGCCTGCCATTGGGGGGAGGGAGGGAAGGGGAGGAGGAAGAGGAGGCTGTGAAAGTAAATACAGAAGACAAGGGATGGGAATGACAGGTGGAAGAACATGTAGGATTGGAAAGTGGGAAAGGAAAACTACATTACTCACAGATCTATATAAGAAATGGATGACAAAAATGAGAGGGAGGGAAGGAAAAGGTTATATAATTAATGTAATGCAGGTTATGTAAGGGTATGATTGTGTCGTTTATAGGAAAAAACGACAAACTTATGATTGAAATGTTAGTGTTATTAGTAGTAAAATACATATTAGTCTTGATTTGTTGATGTGGTTTAAAAGTGTTGATTCTAGGTGTTATGATATGTTTAATGTGATGTGGCTTATATAAAGGTGTGGATTGTGTTGTTTCTGGAAAAAAAAGACAAGTTTATGATTGTAATGATCGTGTTATTATTTGTAAAGTACATATTAGTCTTGTTAGTTTGCGTGGATTAAATGCTTTGATTCTATGTACTAAGAGGTGTTTAATAGTACAATGTAAACGTCTATATCACTTAATTAAACCCGATTTAGATGTAATTTCAATGCATATATACTGTAGAATATTGACTGAAACTATGGTCGTATTGGAAGAAAAGGATCCTCAAGTAGAAAGTGTATTATAGATAAATGAAAAAATGTGTCTTTGCCAATTTATGTTCAAAATGTATATCTTGATGGTACTCTAAAGTCAACAAAGTGTACTACTTTTCCAAAACGTAACAAATTATTCATAACTTTCATACAGAGGAGTTCCGTGGAAAAAAATTCTTGTAGATTCCTTTATTAGAAAAGTAAACTCGACGACCATTGAAAAGAAAGAGAAAGTCAAGTTCAGAAGAAAATAAGAGTAAAATAAACACATCCAATGAAAAAAAAAACTTGTAGTAGATTCCTTCATGAAAAAAAACTTTGATGACTAATGAAAAGAAAGAAAAGAAATAAAAAAGAATAAATTAAACACATCAAATAAAAAATAAAATAAAACTATTCACCAACTTGCAGTAGATTCCTTTATCAAAAAAAAAAAATCATCATTAAAAAGTAGTAAACGAAAAAATGAAAAAAAGCATGAAATGAACACACACAAAAAAAAACGGAGATCTTTCACCAACTCTCTAATTACTCCTTTGAATAGTACTGTAGAATGATCATGCAGCTTTAGGGTTAGTTTGTAAAGACTCAGCTATCAGAGGAAGGAAGGAAGGGGGGAAGGGAGGAAGGAAGGAAGGAAGGGAGGAAGGAAGGAAGGAAGGGAGGAAGGAAGGAAGGAAGGGAGGAAGGAAGGAAGGAAGGAAGGAAGGAAGGAAGGAAGGAAGGAAGGAAGGGAAGTTGGTAGTATTCATCTGCATAGTAGTCATTCAGGAGGCATTGCTGTGTGGCGGACCGTGCGTGTGTGTGTGTGTGTGTGTGTGTGTGTGTGTGTGTGTGTGTGTGTGTGTGCATGTGCATGTGCGTGTGTGTGTGTGGAGGTAATGAAGAGAGGGAAGTCATCAGCACACGAGGAGGTGGAACATTGTCTTCTGAAACTCTGTACTGAATAGGAGACGACCATGAAACAGTTTTTAATCTCTTTCTCTTTTTTTGAAGGTTGTATATATAGTTTGGATGCTTTTGTCTGTATACGTGTGTGTGTGTGTGTGTGTGTGTGTGTGTGTGTGTGTGTGTGTGTGTGTGTGTGTGTGTGTGTGTGTGTGTGTGTGTGTGTGTGTGTGTGTGTTTAAAAAAGCGCACATAAAAAGCAGCAGAGGCAGGGGAAAGGAAAGGCGACAGGAGGGAGAGTGCAAGAGAAAGGGAGGCAGAGTAAGATCAAGAAGGATGGAGGGACGAGAAGCCTATACTAGTAATGGATTAAGAGTGTGTTGGTGTGGCGGTGCTTGGAGTGGGACGGGGCGGAGTGTAACGGGGCGGGAGCGGGGCGGGGCGGCATTAGGATTATTTAAGTGTTACAGTTAAGTGAATATACATAAATGATATATATAGAAAGAATCGAGCTGTTGGTTTGTAATGAGGGTATCTACTGACCTACTGACATGGGTTTAGGCTGCGTGTAATTGTTTGTGTTGGACAGATAGAACAGTGCAAGGCTTCTCCCCAACTTCCTGTTAGATTTACCGGCTGGAAATAAGAGTGATTACCGTGTCTCCTTTATAAGATGGCATTGATATTTTAAGTTCAAGAGGGATTTAAGTAAGTATAAGTAGTGGTGTATTATTTAAAAGGGTTAATATTATAGTGTTTGTACGGAGAACGTTTTATTATCGTGACACATAGCATGCAGTTCGATAAGATAAGAAACAAAGGATTAAAATGATTACGTATCTCTAAAATGATAGTGGTAATCAAGACTTCAAAGTGTGTGTAGTTTGTGTATGAGTTAATCACTGAGGCTGATCCAGTGGACAGCAAATCTAACTAACAATAAAATCAACCTTACGAATGAACAATTATATTACATCAACTTCCATATAATTTCTACACCATATATTACACCAACATTTTATTCTTCTATTTCATATCATTCATTACCTTTAATTAATGGTCGTGCTAAGATTATCAAGTAATTCTTCTGTGATAGTTTTTTATCGAATTTATTGACTATATTGAACATCAGCTGAATCTCCTCTAAACCTACGCTTGCGGAGGAGAATATAATAGTATTTCTAAACCACATTAATCTTTCCTCGCACGATAAACGGCGCAATGGAGGGATTACTTTTGTCACTCGTCTTTGTTTCTCTCCATTACATTCCAATCTTTAATGTTCCTCTCTGTCCGGAGCTGAAAGGGACAGGGGAAGGGAAGGCGGGACAGGGTAGGCCAGTGTAGTGCCAGGCTGGGAGGGGCAAGGCACTACAGGGCAGGGAGGATACGGCAAGTCAGGGAAAGACGAGGTAGGGTAGGGAAGAGCAGAGTAAGGCTAGGATTTAGAGGGAAAAACAGGGAATAGAAAGGCAGAGCAAGGCGGAGAGGGAAAGGCAGGGAAGGAAAGAACCGGAAATACAGGGCAAAGCAGGACAAAACAGCTACTATACCCTGGCATCATGAGAGAGAGAGAGAGAGAGAGAGAGAGAGAGAGAGAGAGAGAGAGAGAGAGAGAGAGAGAGAGAGAGAGAGAGAGAGAGAGAGAGAGAGAGAGAGATGGACGCCTCACCCAACTTTATTATGACCCTTCAGAGCATGGTGGCAGGTCTATAAATATCAGGAAACAACAACAACACAGTCAAGCGCGACCCTCTCCACACATTTCCACGCCATTGCTCCATTCTCTTTCATATTCTCTCTCTCTCTCTCTCTCTCTCTCTCTCTCTCTCTCTCTCTCTCTCTCTCTCTCTCTCTCTCTCTCTTCTCTCTCTCTCTCTCTCTCTCTCTCTCTCTCTCTCTCTCTCTCTCTCAAAGGGGAATGAAAATTGTTCCCTAATTGAGGCCGATTAGCTAAAACCTCAGTGGTGGATAAACTACTCACATTTCTAATTAGGAAGAAGCATAATATCCATTTATGTGAAGATATTCCCTCATTAGAGACTTGCAATAGCGGCTTCACTGCTAAGAACATGCATATCCACTTGGCTAACGACCCCACGCCTCGGTTTCTTTCATTAGTGCCACAGAGGAATAGCGATGATTGTGTTAATAAAGGTCAAAGGTATTTATAAAGGTTGGAGTATTAATTTGCGTGTTATAGGTTGGTTTCTTGTATGCTTGATTGGACACCTGGTTTAAAGGTAAAGAGATGTATCAAGGTGTATAAAGATGTGTTTTAGTTTATTCTTTAGTGGTGTGAAG
>JAXIVD010000790.1:0-12500 GCA_036785275.1 Cancer borealis
GTAGTAGTTTTGTTATTGTTTTCTATTCAGTAATTATCATTATTGATATAACTATTATTTTCATTATATTGTAATTATTATTATTATAAATTCTTTTTACTTATTACTATTATTATCAATATCATTTTATTTACTATTATCATTATTTATTTATATTATTATTATTTTATCATTATTAACATTATCATTATTAATATAATTTTTCTTATCATTAATAGAATTATTAATGATATTATAATTATTATGATATTATGATTAGTATATGATAATTCTTCCCACCAAGTGTCCCAATCCCCACTCATCTCTTTTTTTTTTTTCTCTCTCTCCTAACTACAATTTTAGCACTAAATACAAGCGATATCGCTTCTGGAGGCATGTGTAGCCTTAGGCTATTTACCAAGTCGCAATTCCCATTGGGAGCGCAACCCTCACACACCTATACCTTTCCTTTTTTTTTCTCTCTCTCTCTCTCTCTCTCTCTCGTCTCTCCCTCTCTCTCTCTCTCTCTCTCCTCTCTCTCTCTCTCCTCTCTCGTCCTCTCTCTCTCTCTCTCTCTCTCTCTCTCTCTTTTTCCCTCTCTGCTCTCTCTCGACACACACACACACACACGCACACACACACACACACACACACACACACACACACACAAACACAACCCACACACACAACACACACAACCCTATTTGTTATTTTAAATTATGTCTTATAAATTTATTTCTATTCACATTTTAAATATAAATAAATGTTAGAATTATTGAGGAGAGAGAGAGAGTAGAGAGGAGATAGAAGATGAGAGAGAGAGAGAGAAGATGAGAGAGAGAGAGAGAGAGAGAGAGAGAGAGAGAGAGAGAGAGAGAGAGAGAGACGAGAGAAGAGAGATTATTTGAGGATTAAGATGAGGGACGGGTCACTGGCGGTCAGCCAATGACAGGTCCATAAAAAAAGGAGTGGACATATGTCGCCCTGATTCGGTATTTTGGTTAGGAAGAGTCTGGTATACTCTTCCTGCGATCACTGTGAAGGTTAGGGAGAGCCTCGCAGGGATTCCAGGGGACTGTACCACGACAAGGCTGATATGCTGCCGCAGCCATGTCGTCTCTCGAAGCTCTTTGCTGCGCTGGCTGACGCGCCTGCTGATGTCCTGCAGTACATCATTGAAGGCCGGGCCTAACACTCCGCTCGTTTCCACAGCAAAAAGAGCGAAATCGTAGTGTAGGGCAAGGGCAGCGTAGTGTTGCCGCTTGCGCTCCTCAGCCGCTCGTGTGGCTGCGCCAGCGGCAGAAGCACAGTCAAGGAAATGGGTGTCCGCGAATGTGTTGACGCATGTGGCGTCCCACATCAGCATCCTGCGTCTCCTGAAGGGGAAGACTGTGATGCTGTCTAGTCGGCGTCCGTCCCCTCGGTCCAAGCCTTGTGGCTCGAGGATGTCTACCAAGCCAGCCGCGGCCAGGGCTCGGTAAACCAAGTCATTGAGAGCCGCGTGGCGGGACAGGCGACCGGGTTCCGGGGGCAGGAGAGGCGGTGGTAGCCAAATGCGTCTGTCATGACTCCACAGCGGCAGCGATGAGGTTGCTGGACGCGTGTGCCCAGCCTCAGTGCGACGCCCACACGGAGCGCTTCATCCTGGAGGAGGAGGCCAAGGCACTCTACGGGGATGGCTGACAGCAAAGCCTCGCTGTGTGGTGCTGTGGCGGCGAGGAGACGCGCTCATTCAATCTGGTTCGCGTGAGCCAGCAGGTTGTCCAGACGGGACTTGGAGGCTGCCTCGTCTAGTGTCCGTTGCGTGAGGGCGAGATCAGGGCTGAGGTTAGGACACTGGTTGCAGGCGAAAATCCCTATGTCTTAAGTCAGGTGGGCAGGTCTGTCGCCGTTGGATTAATGGTACAGACCAGGTCACGCGATGCTTCCACAGAGGCGATGTAGGCAGGCAATGCCACGTCCGTCAGCCGCCTTACTCCTAGACCTCCAAAACGCAGTGGCAGAGAACCCTGTGTCCAGGAGATGTCAGCGAGGTTTACGTTGCAGCTCCGCGATGTTGCTTCCCGCATTTGCCCATCAATGGCTCCCCAGCCGCGTAGACGGGTGCTGCTCTGAGCAAGTATGTGGCTCTGGGAACTGCTGCGTACCTAGATAAGAAGAAGAGGGCCGCGTGGCTGCCGATATTGGCGGTCCTATTGATGAACGTCCTGGATATTTACTAAGGCCTCTTCATGGCAAGGGCGTGGATAGGGGCGCCTAAGATGGTGACGCGTGTGGGAGGTGTAGAGTGGGCGATGCTCAGGAACTCCTCGAAGTGGGAACCGGTGGTCGCGTCGGTGATAGGATGGGCGTCGCCATGGACAGCTGTGCCGTCATCCCTGCTTATGTCGCTGTTCTCTGCATGTGCCTCTGGTTCTGCCACGAATTCCGAGGTGGGTGATCTCACATTTTTGTGTATTGATCTCGAGACCAATTTCCCGGAGGGACGAGATTAGCTTGTGTATGTCGGCTGCGATCGTCTCTATGGGACCAGCTAAGGTGCCATCGTCCAGGAACCATAGGTTGAGGGGAGAGCCGAGTGTTCGTATGGCGGAGTCCACCCTTAAGGCGAATAAAACCGAGCCCAGAGGATAGCCCTGCTGTACGACATGCCCTGGCAGGCGAATACTGCTGGGCCAGGTCAGTGATGATGAGGTCGAGGGTTGTTTGGTTATGGGTGAAGAAGTCCAGGACCTAAGTGAGACGCAGCTGGTGTAAGTAAGATGTCACTGACGTCCAAACGGCTGAAATCCCCACAGATAACAAGCTCGGCGGCAGGGAATCTCACTCTTAGGGCGTCAGCAGTGCCTATAATGTGGTTGGTGAGAAGCTGTGCTGTAGGGGCGACATAGTATATGATAGACGCTGTCACGGGGGTGGCTGGGACCCACAAGGCCTCAAGCCCCTCGGGGATGTTGTCACGGAGGTGTGAGGGACTTAAGCTGGAGCGGCAGAACAACGCCGCTCCTCTTCCTCTTCGATTAGTCCTGAAATGGTGAAAAAGTTCTAAGTTTTCAATCGTGCACACCACAGGAACCATTTGCCATACTTCCGTTAGGGCCACTAAGTCTGCACACGTAGATCTCACCGTCTCGATCACTTCGTCCATTTTATTCCTTAGCGATGGCACGTTAGAAAGCAGGAAGGACGGTAGATTATACCATGTACGCGGCACCTCAAAGTGCTTGTACTCCCTCGTCACCTTCGGCTTCGTACTTTGCTTACGGGAGGTAATAATCTCAGGAATAGGACGCACTGCACGGTGTTACGTTCCCCTATGGTGAGTTTAAACTTTTTAGGAATTATTTCCTGGTTCAGGGAACCGAGGGAAAAAAACAAATAAATAAGTAAATAAATAAACACAGATCACTGGCACTCAAGAAAAGGAAAAACGGAAACACAATGTTTTAACTTAATATTTATTTACTCTAGACTACGATTACGAACTAGGACAAGAAATACATTACAAATTTGCTTGGATGACACTCTACCAAAAAAGAAATTAAGTTTCCTTACACACGTGGTCTTTACAATGAATCTAAGCCAAGCATTTAGCACGTTACACATAAGAAACAAACAGGTACAAAAACTTGAATTACAGTGAGTTACTTTGAGTTGGCTTTGAAAAGGAGCAAAATAAAAAGGAACAAAAAAGTTATTAAAATGGTGACGCAAAAATTGAAGGGAAAGTCTAGCCCCTGAACATACAAAGGAACATATGTTCACAAAAAAAGGGGGTAGCACGAAAGAAAGCGTTCACCAAAAAAGTCACATCCAACATGATAAACTGTAGCCGCGTTAAAGGAACAACTCTTCTTAAACACGGGTACCAAAAATCAAATAAGACTCCCTATCAATCCAGCCCAACCCCACCTAATCATACACTCTTAAACATCCTAACACACCTAGCTAAGACTTCCTATTCCCTATAACACAGCTTAAACATCCTAACGTCACTTAGCTACACTTCCTATTCCTATGTTGGCTAGAACGAGCAACGACATACCTTGTGACTTGCAATGCCATTCACCACCTCACCCACGAGATCAATCAAGGGACGAGGCCATACACCTTCCTATGAGCAGCGACGGAAGAAAGAGAACGAGTTTTCTTTAACTTTTTATTTAGAAAGTGGGGGGAAAATTATAAAAGAGGGGGGGTAGGAGACAAGAATACAAAGTTGATAAAAAAAAAAATTAATAATAGGAGAACAAAAAGATGCCGTGCGGATCGGCCTGCTTTTTTAAGCCACATGTTTGTGTGTTACACGTGTATACGAAAAAAATATTTTTATAAAAAAGGTTGGTAACGGATGCATCCGGAGGAAAACCAATCTGAGTGGTTGTGTTCTTAGTTGTACATGTATGTTTGTTTTTTGTTTTTAGGGTGTTTGAGTCTTTGGTGGAAAACCGGGTTGGCGCGGCGGAAAAAACCACCTAATGGGATTGTCATTTTTGGCCATGACAATTATGCTGATGATAATTTTTCTAATCGTGTATTTGTTACATAGTGGAATTAGAGTGATGTGCCTCGAGGGTTCCTGTAGAGATGTCAGGCAGGTTAGTCATTTGAAGGTCAGGGTCGTTTTTTAAAGTCCCCCAGTCAGTCCTGCGGAAGGAGTAAGAGGAAGCTTTGAGGATAAGGATAGAGTTGGTGGAAATGTCAAGGATGATGGAGATGTGGCCTGTCGTGAGGGGTCCAGGGGACAAGTGATAATTTAAAAACAGAGTTGTTTGTCAAAATAATGTCAGGAGAGATAGTGCTGTGTTGTTCAAAGTATGTTGGGAAATACGGTCCTATGAGTCTTATAGTCTGGTATCTTAAGTCATCTAGGAGATCACGGCCAACTTGGTTCGCCGTGTTACTGCCTAGAGCGAGGTGTCTTGCATTCAGGTCACCGGCCATAATGACTGGTGTCTGCCTGCGAAATAGTCTTAAAAAATCTGGGTGGGGCAAGTATGGACGCCTGGGGAGAAGATAGCTAGTGGCAATTAGTATAGGTCTGTCATTAGTGTATGTCTCTATTGCCAGTGTTTCTGAAAAAAAAATCGTCCTCGACTTTGTGTCGAATTAAACATCTTATAACTATGGCGACTCCGTCATTTAATTCGTTAGTGACGTTCTGTTGGTATATTCTGTAGCCAGGTAGTCTGTTGTCTCTAAGTCCGTGGCTGTTGATTAGTATTACGTCAGCGTCAAGTTGTCTAAGTGTTACTTAAGTCAAATTTGCGTGAGACCCACGATAATATGTTGTGCTGAACTACTTTAAGGTTGTACATTACTTGGTTGACCGGCCTTGATGGCTACTCTTTTTGCTGATGTCGAAGACGTCGCCGATGAGGGTTCCGGTCACGAAGGAGTCGAAGTCGGCTTCGTTCATGGCCATCTTTCCATGGAGTCTCCAGTCTGGGTGGTCCCTGTAGGTCTGGACCAGCTTGTCCGTGTCCTCCCTGCTTCCGCTGTGGCCGAACTTGTACCGTCCCTGGTCATAATTATCTGCAAAGGACTAAGGGACTTTAAACGCAATGTCGTAGGTCGACACAAATACCAAGAAATAGATGTTGTTGTGAAGTCGACAAACTGAGGATGCCAGACCAGACCCTTTTTGACCATTGTGACCATACGGATGCGGTTATGGAGGGGAGGAGGAGAAAGCGTGAGTGCCGACTGACGGTCGGATAGAAGGCACACGGGAAAATTCGTTGGGTGCCAGCCGTTGTAGAACTAAACTTTATGAAATTGAAAAAGACATAACTTTATGAAATTGTAAAGAGACATAGCCTTAAATTTTGAAAGTTAGGAACTCACAGACGCTATGACTGGAGAGAATAGGTAACTGTCAAGATTTTGAAAATAAGAGAGGCTGTATTAGAAGGCAGATTGACTCTGACTTACCACTGAGGAGGTTCACCCAGCTCAGCTCACAATGGAGCTGCAAATATTTTGGGTAAGTGGAAGCTCTCTTCTAATGCAGTCTTAAAAGCAGCTGTAGGATGTTAGTGTTAGGATTTGATTTTAAGTAGGATTTGTGATTTATTATGTGTTGCTCCGTGATTATTTTATTATGTGTTGCTCCGTGATTATTTTATTATGTGTTGCTCCGTGATTATTTTATTATGTGTTGCTCCGTGATTATTTTATTATGTGTTACTCCGTGATTACTTTATTATGTGTTGCTCCGTGATTACTTTATTATGTGTTGCTCCGTGATTATTTTTATTATGTGTTGCTCCATGCTTATGAATATTTTTATAAGCTCCTAGAAGAACTACTTATGTGCTTGATTATATATGTGTCAAAGCAAGCAGGAAGGATGATGTTACTATACAACAGAAAGAGCAAGGAAAGAAATTAGAAGAATTACTTATGTGCCTGATTATATGTGTCAAAGCAAGAAGATAGGATGATGCATAGACTACACCATACTTGACTGGACACTCGAAATCTGACCTTTTGCAAACCGGCCCTACGGCAGATTTTTAGAAAAATCAAATAAAATACTTAGAAATAAGGTAGGAACCTCAAATAAAAAGCAAACACTTCAGAGTGATGTAAAGAATATGTTTATGAGCAACAAAAACAAATTAGTCAACGTACGTCATCAGTGGGCGACAATTATTAAATCCTAAAAAACCAAGAAAAACACAAAATTTGCAATAATTTCCAGGAATATTGAAATTTCAATCTGAAAACACTTACATGCATAGCCCATGTAGTCTACATTAATATGCAATACCATAGAATACACCATACGTGACTGTGTACTCGAAATCGTGTCTTTCGCAAATGTGTCCTGAGGCGATTTTTTGTTTGTTTTATTTGAATAAAATACTTAAAATCATCATAGAAATCTCAAACAAAAAGCAAACACCTCAGAGTAATGTGAAGAATATGTTTATGAGCAACAAAAGCAAATTAGTCAACATACGTCATCGGTGGGCGGCAATTATTAAATCCTGACACCAATAAAAACACCAAATTTGCAATAATTTCCAGGAATATTGGAATTTCAATCTGAAAACACTTACATGCATAGCCCATGTAGTATATATTGATATGCAATGCCATAGAATACACCATACGTGACTGTGCACTCGAAATCGGGTCTTTCGCAAATGTGCCCTGAGGTGATTTTTTGTTTGTTTTATTTGAATGAAATACATAAAATCATCATAGAAACCTCAAACAAAAAGCAAACACCTCAGAGTGATGTGAAGAATATGTTTATGAGCACTCAAATGGCTGGCCAATCCAGCCATAACCCCAGATCAATCGATATCAATAGCTAGTGTGGCCACACCTTAAAGGTTTGTTTTGGTCTTCCTCTGCTTCTTCTTCTTGTGACCTCTTTCGCTTTGATCTAGTCATGCGAGAAGTAATTGCTATATTTGCATCGAATAAAAATTTATATTTGGGTGTTTTCTTGTATTGTCGTCTATCCTATTTTTCTCATACTCATAAAACGTCATTGAAAAAAGAAGTACAATTTTTTTTTGTTGCATATATACTGAATAAACGATAGTTTCTCAACTCAGACCTCCTGTGACATCAAGATCAAGATCAAGCCACGAATTGTTGTGAAAAATTCATTCCCAAGCCGATATAACGATAATATGACATTTGATCACAATCAAATCATATTCAGGAATGGTGATTTCACAATATGTGATGTTTGATTTCAGAAATTATTGCGAATTTGCCAGAAATTTTTGCTATAAACAATATACTTTATACAAAACTCCCACACGATTTTTCACTCAAACTTGTAATCTTTATGTTAATTTCCTATTTGCAAAAGTTGTAAAATAATTATTTAGGTTCAGCCATGGTTCAGCAATCTTTACTGATTGTAAAGACATGAAATACAATGTCCTAAGTAGAATATGAACTGATATATGAAGTATTATCTGTCATCACTCATAGCAGCGGAATCCATAGGGCCTACATGTAATATCGTCTGTCAGCGATTGTCGCGAGTGTCCAGTCAAGTATGGTGTAGTCTATGGATGATGTTATTATATGACAAAAGGAGCAAGGGAAGATTATTTGTTAATTAAAATTAATCATTTTAGAAGTTAGTGTTCTGTAACCCCGTGACCAAAGTATAAGTTGATTAACAGAACACGAAAACGTTGCAATAACGAGCAACGAAAGCAAAGCTCTAAGGCCTTTGTCGTTGTCTCTTGTTACCAGTATAACCTTGGGAGGGGAGGTAGAAGACTCGTCGTCACTGCTGCCGTTGCTGTCAGTACTTACAGATTCAGCAGGGATGGTTGGTGCGGGTGAGGCAGCTGCCTCTTCCTCAGTGTGTGCTCCGGCTGGCGTTGTGGTTAGGACAGGAGTTGGCGGGACTGCTGCACCATTCTTAGCAGGACGTTCGGCTGGATCACTACGCCAAAAGCGTTTTGGAATGGGACTAAGCCTCCCTGAGATGTTCTTTATGATCGCCCTGGACGATGGGTTAGGTGGCAGTATAACATCCCTCATGCCATTGGCGGCCAAACTGGCTGAGAGTTCTCAGTCTGTTGGAAGCTTTCCGGGTCCCCAGCCTCCACCATGTGGGCGTGCATCATTAGCATGACACCTACCGTGTTGAAATAGAGTATATTATTGGAGAGGGGTTATGCAGATGCAGCTGCAGCGGCGTAAGAAGTGACTGGGGGAGAATTTTTTTTGGTCCTAGCCTCTTCCTCCTTCTTCATGCGATAACTGTTTGATGCCTCTTACTGTACGGCACTTGCTGGTCGTGTGCCCGAGTTTGGTGGAGCTAAGGCAGCGTTTCCTTTACCGGTGCCGCGGTGCGGATGGTGGTTTTAGTCAAGACGGGTGCTTGGTCCGGCGTGTCCTTCCCCGGGTTATGAAGTGGTATATTTTCTGGAGGAGACTGGCCTCCTCTCTTTGTTGTCATCATTGAATTTTAATTTTTTAGTTTCTATTGTTTGTTTGTTTGTTTTCCCGGTAGAAGGTGACCTTCAAGGTGCTGGAGTTCGGGAACTTGAAGACTTCCTGAACTTTCGCCCATGTTTGGGAACGGTTAATCTCAGCTTTGATGTCATCTAAGCTGTTGTCATAGATGAGATGATCCAGACGTGTTAATATAACCGTCTTCTGAGATCTGAGCTCCGGGGGGATGATAGGATTGAAGCCCTTTTCCTCTAGTTTTCTCAAGACCTCAGGCGATAAAATGGTGTCTGCATCTTTGTCTGAGGAAGTAATGGTGGTTATGGCGTCATGGGTGTGGATCATGCGCGTTACCTTGGCCGCAGGTGCCAAGATTGTGAGAAGCTCTCGCCTGGTTCCAATCTCCTTGGGACGCCCGTGTTTGATCTTGATCCTCCCCATGATTGGAACGTCTTAGCATACACTCCCCTCTAAAACCTGTGAACAGAGCTTATATCCTGAAATAAGATGGAAGAAATTAAGAAGTTCAGCTGGAAGTACTTGTTCCGTTGTCAGGGAGCGTGGGTAGTAATCGGCCAGCTTGTCTGTGAAAAATATAAAAATTAATACGTTCAAAAAAAAAAAAAAGTGCTCAGGTGAGGATAGGTGGCGATGTGCGCGCCTAGTAGCCGTTGACAGCTTGAGCGCCTGCTGACAGGATGCCTAGAACATTCTGTTGAAGCCCTCAGGTGTGGATGGTTGGCGACGTGAGCGCCTAGAAGCAGAACGTCTGGAACGTTCAGAGTCCTAAGACAGCACTGTAGCTGACTCCTATCACCTGTTCCCCTAATCCCTCCTGGGGGATCCTAGCTCGTAAAGAGAGTCCCTATTTAAATAACGTAGGGTTGTACTACCGTGATCGAATCTCATCTTGCTGCACTAGCCATGCCTCAGAGACTCCGGCTGTTTAGAATCGCCCTGCAGCTTGCCTAAGGCAACAGGATCTCTCTAAACTGGTACGAAAGGAAAGAAAAAGTTAGGGGTAGAGAAGTTAAAAAAGGGTTTTGGAAAATATTGTGTTTGTCACAGACGGGACATTACAGTCTTGCCCGACCCAGTAGGTGAGGCTCTCTCCACAGCAGGGCTATGGGAAGACTGCAGTGTCCCTACACAACTGCCTGGTGTCCGTGTAATCTCTTTAAGTTTGGCCGAAGCCTGTGTACAGGACCCAAGAGGGTCTGGTGTTTGTCTCCCGGGGACGGGATTGTAGAGCGAGGTCACAACACACTGTGTGCTCTCTTGTACAGGGTGGGTTGATGCCGACAACTCGGAAAAAACCTTTCTTACTGTAGTGCCCGAACCTTATAAGGAAAACGGGCTATGAAAAGGATAACGTAGTCACATCGTGACAACGGCTACTACCTCATCGACCGCGGTTATGAAACAGTTTCAGAGATTTGAGGTGCTGTATAACGTTCCCTGGTGGATAACCGGGCCTCGTTTTAGTCGTAAAAGTTAACTGGGTTGGTACCTATAAGTGGGAATACATATTGTTCACGGAATAGCTTGTAGTAATGCGTATACACATTCACTGTTCACTAGGATTCTAGTGGTGCTGGAGTTAAGCCTATATCTAAGTCTATCGGGATGGGAGGAGGCTAACAGGCTGACCCAGGCTGCAGGAGCGCCAGAGACACTACTTGATCCCGTGAGAGAGAGAGAGAGAGAGAGAGAGAGAGAGAGAGAGAGAGAGAGAGAGAGAGAGAGAGAGAGAGAGAGAGAGAGAGAGAGAGAGAGAGAGAGAGAGAGAGTGAGCTTAAAATTTTTCCAAAAACCAGTGGATGTGTTCCGCGGATAATAAGCATAATTAACAGGATGAAAAAAATCTCCTCACGTTTCAAAACACCTAATTTCATGAAACCTACCATAGTCAGGGAGAAATGTGTTAAATATTCTTTATTTTCTCCTTCACGTTCTCTCGTTTTATCAGAGGTTCATTCTTTACCTCCTGTTTAATGGATTATTTTTCAACCTCTACTCTGATCAGTGGTTTGGTTATTTCTTGTTTTATAATCGATTTAGTCTTGACCTTCTCCATTGTTCTTAGTTCAGCAAGATCTTGGTCTCATTATATTTTTTCTTGCTTATATTTCTTGTTCTGCAGAAGGAGAGAAGATGACAAAGAAACTAGGTATTTGTTACGGCGATACATGTATTTTGTATTATGTATTATACAATATGTCTTGTTCTGTGTAACATATATTAGGTATTGAAACAAGGCCAGAGGCCAAAGAGGCGTTAACACAAACATTCACCAGGTCCTGGCAGGAGTGTACACCACCCAAGTGTCTGCGCGCCAGGCCCCGAAGGTGTTAGTTATCACCCCTCACCCAACTGGCCGCGATCCTGTTGTCTGGACCCCTGACTCTGGAGCAGAAGCAACGCAGTTGTTGTTGTTTGCTATCGTGGCTCCCGGAGAGGACAGACGGGCTAGCAATAGAGCCCGTCGGAGTTTGCGTGAAAGGTAGGTGACGTCGTGTGGTGGTGGTGGACTGGACAGTCTACACCAACACCAGAAATATGAGCAGATGTTCGCAGGAAAAAAAATTGTTATCGGAAGTGTGTGCGTGTGGCCTACGTGTCCCCAAGTTAGGGGGCACACGGACGCAACACAACACACACACACACACTGGGATCTGGGCGCGGATCCAATGAGCAACGCAGTCATGGGGCTTGACGTGGCCATGTCCCTGGGTATCCCTCAAACAGTTCTAAAAGTTCCAGGCAGTGCTGATCTCTTCGCCGCGGGTGAATATCCGCCCACTTGCCTTGGAGCCTTCTCGTCAGAGTTCGAGTTGGGTAACAAATGTTCCAAGACTGTCGTATCCGTCGTCAAGGAGATGAAGGGAGTCTTAATAAGAAGGTAAGACTTTATTGCTCTGGGTATCCTGCCATCAGATTTCCCTGCGCAGATCCAGCCGGTCATGGAGACCCGTAAGTCAGCAGCAGCATCTACCCTGCCAGTAGTGCTGTCCCGGTTAACTGATGTAGAGAAAGAAAACTTTCAGTTTCAAGGAAAATGATTGTATGGAAGATTGTATATTTCATGAACAAAAAAGAAAGTAATAAGTGTCACGCTGCTGTCCGTCTCAGAAATAGAAGAGGATAAGATGTTATGTGTTGCTGTTCATAGTGTTGTTAAAAACTTTGAAGTAACTCGTCCAGTGAAAATGGCGATGGAGTCGTCATTGTGTGACTGGATAAAACTTAACACAAAGATACTCCGTGAAGGACACCAATGTTAATGAAAAAAATAATATCCTTATGCATTGCAGCAGGAAAACTGAAACATTGGAAATTGATGATGAATAACCTAGAGAAAGAGAGTCTCACGTGATATCAGTTAAGAAGGTAACTATAATTCCATATTCAGACGAAAGCTCTCGAAACATTGGAGGTAATAACCTAAGCCTCTCCAGCCTTAGTCCTTAGAGGGGATGACTTTGATTCTCGCGGGGAGGGCGAGGCTAGTAATGGAAACCCTTTACAGAAGTCATACTGGCGATCAGCGAGGTCATGATATCAAAGGGTGCTTTAGGGTC